>JAZGTJ010012174.1:0-16111 GCA_036877575.1 Botia almorhae
GAACATGTTTGGGAGATATTTTTCTTTTCACACAAAGTTTCAGAAAGACAATGATGCCTACACTTAAGGCCAAGTACTTCTTGCATTGAAGTGTTATTATTTGGACAATTGTATTACGGCACTGAATAAATATGAAGAAAATGAATAATTTTATATTTAAATTGCCCTGAATATGTTTTGACTTGTACTGTGAGATTCACTTGTAAAACCTAAAATAAGAAATTGAGACAAATGTAGAAACTTTATTATAAATAATTATAAGGTTTATTTTTATAAGATATCTTGTAAACACAGGAAACAATTTTACACAGACTAACAACTACACAGCAGACTTTCATCAAACAAAAGGCTTCACATTTACAACAATTCACATTCAATTAGAAGACACAGAAATGACATCAAATCTACAAAATCACACTAAAGTGTCATAAATGTTATGTATTTCTAAAATAAAGTTTGGTCCTTCATAAAGCGTGATATCTGTCTAAGCCCATGTCTAAAGCAGATCTGAGTGAATGCTTCAGTCAGATCATATACACTGGACTGGTGCTCTAGAATCAAACATTAGAATTCAACCTGCTGGTGCTCTGCTTAAACAGAAATGCTATTGGATTGCAATTAAAGTTTATACATTTCATAGCTTTAGAGGATCACATTTAAGTCAATTTTTATTTTAATTAAAACTGGGGAACATTTGTATAAGTTCATATTAGTTAAGACAAAACAATGCAGTAAAAATCCCACCACATTTTAAAAATGAGATCACATGCTGAGGTATTCTTACAGGCACACTGTGTTTACTAATGTTCATTAGAAATGAGACCCTCTTCCACGAGTCTCTAATGTTCACATAAGAGCAGTTGATCATTTCTAAGAAACTAAGATTCTGAGAAACTGGTCCTATTCCAACTCTTGGAAATGTTTATGAAGCGCTTGGTCTATTTCTGATCCTCCGGGTCCATGTAACACAGACAGAGATGCTCTTTAGACAACAGGATGAGTGAGCTGCCACTGCAGTGCCAAAACAGAGACTGAACCTGAAAACTGCCTGTGTGAAAATACACAGAGTAAGAAGTTGCATCTTTCCACAGGAATTACTATGCAAACAGTTTCTGTTGTTATTTTGGTGGTAGTTTATTTCCTAAATTTGGAAATAAACAATAAATGTTTCAATAAATAATCAAAACGTTTAATACAAAATCTAATTGGATGTACATATCACTTGAATTCTATATCAATATGTGAATCATAGATTTATAAAATTTTGACCATTATGTTGCTCAGCAACCACAAACTTTCTATATTTAGGTTAATGGCATATATCAATTTACAGAAGAATTGGTTATTGTTATCGATTAATTATACTGATCTGGTGTCACATAAAAGAGGAGAAGCTGTGCATTACAGTAATTTTACCATGGTTTTGGGTATCAACATATGTATTAAAGACTTTTGCTGCAGTCTATCTTAACTCAGTGGTAAAAAGTTAATCTAGAATGCCTCATTTCTTTTTTCTTTATACATAGAAAAAAGTCATTATGTTCTTATAAAAAATTGAATTTTAGAAATGTCTATACGTTTATTAAAAAGAAAAAAAAAGGATTCAGACCCTTAACTCAGTACTTGTAGTTGAAGCACCTTTGGCATTAATTACTGCCAAGTCTTTTTGGGCATGACGCAACAAGCGTTGCACACCTCGATTGGGGCATTTTCTGTCATTCTTCTTTGCAAATCCCCTCAGGCTTGGCACTCTAGTGGTGTCTTTGTGGTGTGCTTAGTGTCATTGTCATATTGGAAGGTGAACCTTGGCCCAGTCCATTTCATCGTGCCTGAACGGTTTTCATTGAGGTTATCTCTGTACAATTCAGCTTTACCTTAACACTAACCAGTCTTCCAGTCCCTGATGCTGTATAAACAACCCCACAGCAAGATGCTGCTATTATTATGCTTCACTGCCTGGATTTTGATGAGCAGTTCCTGGTTTCCTCCAGACGTAACATTTGGAATCGAGGCCAAACTGTGTAATCTGGTTTCATCAGATGAGAGAATCTTGTTCCTCACCGTCTGAGAGTCCTTCAGATGCTTTTTGTAAACTCCAAGTGGGCTTTCATGTATTTTGCACTGAGGAGAGGCTTCTGTCTAGCTACGTCTCTGTCATAAAGCTCAGATCGGTAAAGGGCTGCAGTGATGGTTGTCCTTCTGGAACTTTGTCCCATCTCCACACAGGATCTCTTGATCTCAGCCAGAGTGACCATCTGGTTCTTGGTCACCTCTATTACTAAGGCCTTTCTCCCCTGATTGCTCAGTTTGGCTAAGCAACCAGCTCTCGGAAGAGTCCTGGTTGGGCAAAACGTCTTTTTTATTTGAGAAATTATGGAGGCCACTGTGCTTTTGGGAAACTTCAGTGCAGCAGAATTTGTTTTAGTCGTCCCAAGATCTGTGCCTTGCAATCCTGTCTCTGAGTTCTGCAGGCAGTTCCTTTGACCTCATGGCTTGGTTTTTAAAAATGCTGTTAAACTGTATTACTGTTATAAGTGGATGCTGGAAGTAAAAACATTATTATTATATTAAACAATTTTTATATGCCCCTTTTAGTAATAATATGCCAGCTACGCATTACGGAGTGGAACTGGATTTGAGATTCAGATATTCCACAATTACAGGTTGAGTTTTATCACTTTTCATCAAAGTTGTTTTATGATAAGCTCTTTTTCAAAGGTAAGCCTCCAAACACTGTTGCAACAAAACAGAAACATAAACCTTGATGTCTCTGTAGTACGAATGCAGCTTGTTTGCTTATACTAGCTTGCGTTATTATAAATTCCGAAACTGGCAACATGGACATAATGTTAATTTTGGTGCGATTGCAATTTTACTTTCCAATACAAAAGGCTAATGGACATTTCATTGTGGTGGTTGCCTTTAAGATTGAGTCAAGTTTTTGCGATGGACAAGTAGAAATGATGAGAGAATATTAAAAATAGCTTGTGTTCTGAAAATGAAATAATAAAATTATCGCTTTGAAGGTGACCAATTGATGAATACATTTTCATTTGGATGAACTAACCTTTCAACGATATTAAAGAAAAAAATTACACTGATTTAAATAAATTGTCGATACAATTGACAATTTCACAGTATATATAAATATTAAATAACCGGGCTATATGACTAGGTAAAATGACTTTAGTTTCCCTTGCATTAATTTGCAATCTGGCACTCTTTTCTATTTACTACAATTTCAATTGTGAGTATCAAGCTGAAGCTGCATGCACGATAGAATTCATTCAGAGGCTGGATACTCAGATTCTTACATTCAGTTTAATTCAATGACTTGAATTAAATAATATTTTCTCAAGAATAGGTCTAGGAATATGCATGCACCACCTTCTCTGAAGCATGTTTATATATGGATTTACTATGTGCAAGTAAAAAGATGCCAAAATGCAACATCACCTAACATAAAATGCTGTGTTGTTCATACAAGAATAGACTTTGCAAATTTGTATTGCCTATTTATATTATGACAGTGAGTAATCTTTTTTCCCTAATGTAAATTCTGAATGTACATATTTATTTATTAGGATAAATCCTAAAAAAGGCAGCAAGGGTGGACAAGCCCAGTCAAAGCGTATGCGGAAGGTCCCCCAGTAAAAGTACTCATGTTGCCAGTATACTTATAAAAAAATTTATGGACTTTGAGTGGGTCTTCATTTAAGTGAACTTGTACGCACAGACACCAAAAACAGTAACCAACTGTAAATTTCAGAAATAGCATGACATTGTTCATTTAACAGTAACTTGTTGTTTTTTACAATTGACAATTTTTAACAGTGTGGACTCGAACCAAGGTATAGAAACGTTTCAGCAATAAGCAAGAAAAATGGGAGGCACCTGAGCTAAATTTCAAGAATTTCAAAGGGTCTGAAAACTTATACCAATGCAATATTTCAGTTTTTTCTTTTTAATACATTTACAGACATTTCTAAAAATGTTCACTTTGTTATTATGGGGAACCGAGTGTAGATTAATGGGAAAATGAAATTTAAACGATTGTAGTATCAGGCTACAACAAAAAATTGAACAAAGTTAAGGGGGTCTAAATACTTTTTGAATGCACTATTACCTGTGTGGCATAAATTAAAATATTGTGAAAATAAAATAAATTTCAGTGTGAATGAAAAATCCAGTACAGTAACATACTGTGGTGAGTTTGGCCCCATACCTTCCCCGGGTACATTCACAGACACACAGCCAGCTGGTGACCAGAGATAAACTCTGGCGTTGCCGGTACAGACAGCCAGTCGGGGTCTGCGTGGGTCCCAGACAAAGCAGCGCACTGGAGCAGTCTGTTCCAGCATAGCCATTAGACCGAGACTCTGCATGTCCCACACCCACAGGCTCTGAGGCATGTTATCTAATGACAGTTTGACACAGTTAGCATCTCTTTAATAATACTCTCACAGACACAAATCTAAACCTAAGCCTATGAAACACACAGTTGCTGGGATATTTAAATGAGTAGATAAGCTCTGTGTATTAAATACAAGAAAATTACTAGAAAGCAATGCACCAAATGGTTGAGAAAATCTGATACAGTGTAGCAGACTGTAATGCTTTCTAAAAGCTTCTGGTGTTGGCAAATAGAGCAAGAGCCATCAGGTTAGAGATGAGAAAAATAAAGCACACAGTTTGGTAAAGTTGTGAACTTTTTCCAAAATTTTAAATCCTTCAAAATCCTTTTATTTCAGGTTTAAGTTAAATCAGCTTTTGTTAAATTWTAGTTTTGGACTTCACTGTATATTACAGACACAGTCTCACCATTCTTTGTAGCCAGGTAGCGATTATCAGCACTAATAGCCATAGCAGAGATGCCGATTTTTGGGTTGGCACGGTCTAGATCGGGCTTGATTACTGGCACCTGGGCTGGCAAGTGTACAATTTCATCTGAAATATAGTATTGCAGTCCATGAGACCGAATGTCATTTTTAATTTGTAATTAATTATTGATTAACATTTTTCAATCTCTATTTACCTATCCACAATGTTTTGGTTCTTGTTTATATGTGATTGTGCATTAACACTTAAGTGTTCTGCTTATAATTAGTCAAGGTTTGTGCACCATCACAATTTAAATTTTCATGACTATTTTCCACTCTTCATCCATAAATAAATAAATATATATTTGGCTTGAAGCCAAGGAAATGAAGCCTAGTTTTACTAATGATTACTAATGAGCAACAGTGCCTGTCCATTTTTTCAGCTGATTCCAGAGATATTTGTTCATAGGGAATTGCAAAAAAATATGACTAGAACCAAAACGATCAGTTCCGTGACCACAAAAGTGGTGTATGAGTGGAGTAAAAGTGTACAAGTATGAAGGCTTAGCAACAGGGTTCTCGTGTTATAGTAAAAATACAGGTGTCATGTCTTTGTTGGAGAGATTTATGTTGTGGTATCTACAGATACCATAATAACTCTTAATGAATGCTACCCTGCTTGGCCTCCAAACTACAGCCTCCACAGCAAGTAATAATAGTTTATGCATACACAGAATGGACTCTCCTGACATTATTAACATAGTTTACCTAACAAGAAAGTATTATTTGAGCTGTACCCAAGACTAATTAACTTACATTTGCTTTGTGTGCCAAGGAGTGAGTTACCCGCAGTCAGCTGATGAATAGAACGATTTTCACTGCCCACAACTGTATTTTTCTCCACTTCTCTAAATACCACCTAGAACAAAACAATAACTTGAATGTATTTATTAATATAATAAATAAATATTCACTAAGGTTGGCAAAACTGCTGAGCTACAGACTTCCTGTATCTTAGTTGGTAGATCATGGCGTCAGCAATCATCTAGCTAATGTCTTGGCTTTCCTGTAGCTCAGTGGTTACAGCATGGGTTCGATCCCAGGGATTGCACATACATAGAAACAATGTATAGTATAATACAATGTAAGTCGCTTTGGATAAAAGCGTCTGCCAAATGCATAAATGTAAACGTAGGTTATGGATTAAAATTCCAGGGTA
Organism: Botia almorhae; assembly: GCA_036877575.1. Taxonomy (NCBI): domain Eukaryota; kingdom Metazoa; phylum Chordata; class Actinopteri; order Cypriniformes; family Botiidae; genus Botia; species Botia almorhae. The sequence goes on from JAZGTJ010012174.1 coordinate 6,040, forward strand.
TACACATCTGATAAACTATATCACTTCAATGAATTAGGTTTCCCAAAATTCATAAATGTAAATTTAAAAACTACACATGTTCAGCTAGCAAACCAACCACTCTTAAGGAAGCCCTGTTTACATGAATCTGATTTAAAATTCCAATCTCTTAGGGGGCGCACACACAGCATAACAAAATGTATCAGTGCAGGGGACGAATTTTTAGGTAACTTTTTTTTTCATCCCATTCTAAAAATGCAACACTCATGGTGCAAGATAACAATTCCCTAAAACGACAAATAAAAATTGTGCAAAATGCAATGCAATGGCCAGAAATGTTTTGGGAAAAGAGAGAAGGAATTAGATCAAGAAAAACTGTAGTTTAGATTCAAATCTCAAAATGTACAGTTGTTCTTACAGGAAAAAAGTTAAATATTGCAAAATGCCCTTATACCCACAGTATACATGTGGCTCCATTCACTTACAGCTTTGGAGTTTTTAATGGTTCCTGGATGGTCAAACTCCGTTATCTTCTTCCAGGTTATATGGTTCAGGAGCCGAACCTGATGGAAAAAGCATCAAAACTCTTACATCTTAAAATTCTTAACCCTAATATAGCCAAGTTTTTTACTATACGATTAGAACTTTCATTAAAATTACAAACATCACTGCATGCAGTCCTTCCAAAGAAATTACAAAGAATTTTAAATATATTAACATTTCGTAAAGATTTCGCACCTTCTCATCATAACTGCCAATGACCAGTAACTGGCTGCTCGGGCTCCAAACAACAGACTTTATGCCAAGAGACCACTCATAAGCACTATAGGAGGACAACAGACGACCATCCAGCGAATACAATACAATTTTATACTGAGAAAAGAAAATTGAACATGTAGTTACAGATTTTAGTTTATCTCTAGTAACAAAAACAGTTTTTAATAGAGCATTAAATTGCACCTACAAAGTGCCTGAATAGAGTGCAAACCAACAGACTTGCTTATATCTGGGGCTTTCTTCCTTTAACTGCCCAGTCATATATGTGTGTGTGTTATATACACACATAACCTTATAGTTGCTTATAGTATTTTATAGGTTTTATGATTGCATACATTACAAAGCCAGTACATTAATGCATGCTAACAAATAATAAAAACAGACATTCTGAGATGATCCATGTTTTGTGTCTTGTCAACATGCATTAATATATTGACTTTGTGATATATGCAATCATTAAAATCATATCAAATTGGTTCGACGGAATATACGGTTTTGGTTTCTGTGGTATCATCCTATTTGACATACAGAAGCATCTCACCTCCAGACAGCTGTCCCACGCTGCAAGCACACAGCCATTAGGAGACCACTCTATTCCTGCCAGATCCTGAGTTTCACTTTCAAAATGCTTGACACAAAATGTGACATATTCAATAATTGTAACTTTTAATTGTAAGAGTAATAATTGTAAGAGTGTTTTGTTTAAAACATTACAATTTACAGACCCATATCAAATGTGCATTTTATTTTAGAAATAGTTAAAAAGGTGGTGTCCTCACAGACATGTACTTTCCTGGAAAGAAACTGTATCTGCAAGGATTTCAAGACATGAAGGTCTGAAAATAGGTTTAAAAATTATGTTGCATAAATGGAACTGCACTGGCAGAATTAAAATTATTTATTTAACTGATTCCAGTTTGTTGCTGTGAGTGAAAAGGTGTCATATCAATCACAAGTTCAGGGCTCTGTGTTTGGGTCTCTATTTTTCACCCTGTATATGCTACCTCTGGGAACAATTATTAGGAGACACTGCTATGCTGACCATACTCAGCATAAATTTACAATTGCATAGTCAAAATTAAAACTTGGATGACTAGCAGCTTTCTACTACTAAATTCAGACAAAACAGAAATTTTAATTTACATAAATGCATTTGGCAGACGCTTTTATCCAAAGCGACTTACAGTTAATTCAAGTTATACATTTTGTCAGTGCATGTGCTCCCTGGGACTTGAACTCTCTACCTTTGTTAGCGCAATGCTCTACCAACTAAGCTACAGAAACGTTGAACCAATTCTTGGACCAAAATCTTCCGCACAACAACCTAGAATACTGTCTGCTCTATAAAGCCCGTTTCATCAGCTAAGAATCTAGCACAAATTCTTAGCTACAAGGCCCTAAATGGTGTAGCGTCTCAATACCCGAGCGAGCCCCTTCCTCATTGCTGTCCTTTATGTTCACTGCAAAGTGCTATATAAAAAGAACTGAATTGAGAATGTTGAACTGTATATCTCACATAGTGTTGCATGGTATACAGATACTAGACCACAATACCCTGCTATTCAAATGGTACTACTTTACATTTTATTTGTACAGATACTTCATATATGACAGCATTTCTTCTTCCTTCTAAAGCATTTATAAATCCTATGTTAGCATCTATATTCACTAATATATTTTAAAATCCAAAGTTGTATCTGTTAACAAATGTTAATGCATAAAGAATTAATGAAAAAGACAATAATTAATTGTATTGGAATAAACTAGCATTAACAAAGGTTAATAAATGCTGTAAAATATATTGCTCAATGGCCATGTTTACTAATGCATTATGGAAACAATTTAAACTTTTAAGTTTAAACAGTTTGCTCCTGTTCCAACCTGGCAGACACTGAGTCTAGATAGAGCTGCTAGATAGGTAGACTTAGTTTATTTATCATGGTGATTTAGTATTGCTACTGATATATTTTACTTGGGTATTCTACCAAAGTCATAGTTTTGGCCTTGTGACAACACTACTCCTACATAAACACCTTTAGCATGCGTGTTAACTGCTGGGATGAGGCTATTAAACAACTAGGGCTGTCATAGTATCAGATTTTCATAACACAGTTATCATGGCCAACAAAATTCACGGTAAGAGTATTATTGCGGTATATTTTAAAATAACAATATACCGCAATGTTTAGTGTTTGGTTGGTGTTTTCTCTTTTTTTGGCCTATGAATCACGTTTAAAAAAAACAAGTGTAGGGAGGCAGTGAGAGCATTTGTAACCACTGTGGGACTTTAAGCAAAATGTTAAATGGGCGCAATACCACCACATACTGTGTTGAAGTGTTAACAAGATACTAGTGCTAAGTTAATCAATATATTATATGTGAAGAATTACACTGTATCAATAATCATGGTGTTTAATGTCACAGTTAATGTCTATTCTGTTATACTGCAACAGCCCTAGAAACAACTATACTCTTGATAAACAGAAGGAGACTGGTGTTCTCACTCTGAGAAGATGCCAGTCATCACACACAAACACACTGATGTAGTCTTTACATTCCCGTCGCTCTGCCAGAGCCATATACCGGCCATCAGCTGTAAAGTCCATCCCTGAAACAACATACATATTAAAAGCTACAAACACTCATATGTACATTCAATAGAATGTGTTTTTAGGAGATTTATGTGTGTCATTGAGTTATGAGCAGCAGCAACAGCAATGATGCGAATGAAAATGAGTGGTACTGCTTAGTTTTCCATCTAAATTTCATAACCTGTGCTTTGAGCAGAATTGTACTTCTATGGCTGCATTTACACTGCAAGTCTTAATGCTCAGATCTGATCTTAAGTCCATATCTGACTTTCACTAATATAAGCGCCATGACTGACCTTCGAGTTGTGAATGGACTTGCTAATTCATATATTCAAAAGTCGGCAAAAGTACACCCAATAGCAATTAAAGTAAAAGTGTTTTTTAAATGCTGCCATCACAAAGAAGGCTTAAATATTTTTTACATCGGTGACACGACAACTTCATATATAGTGCCTTGCAAAAAGTATTCACCCCCCTTTGCCTTTTTCCTATTTTGTTGCATTACAACCTGGAATTTAAAGGATTTTAATATTGTTTTTATGTAGTGGATCGATGCAAAATACTACAATCTGAAGTGAAATTAAATAAACTCATTTAAAAAAACATTTTAAATAATAAACTGATAATTGGTGTGTGCATTTGTATTCACCTCTTTTGCTTTGAAGCTCCTAAATAAGTTCTGGTGCTACCAGTTAACTCAAGAAAGCAGCACGATGAAGACCAAGGAGCCCTCCAAACAGATCAAGGCCAAAATTTTGGAGAAGTATAAATCAGGGTTGCATTACAAAAAAATATCCAAAACTTTGGATATCCCACAAAGCCCCATTAAATCCACCATAGCAAAGTGTAAGGAATATGGCACCACAGTAAACTTGCCAAGAGAGGGCCGCCCACCAAAACGCACAGACCAAGCAAGGAGGGCATTTATTCGAGAAGCATCCAAATGACCAACAAAAACCCTGAAGAAGCTGGAGAGCTTCACAGAAAAGACTGGAGTGTAAGAAGGTACTATGGTCAGATTAGACTAAAATTAAACTTTTTGGCCATAAAAGAAAACGCTATGTCTGGCGCAAACCCAACACCTCTCATCACCCCAGAACACCATCCTCACAGTGAAGCATGGTGGTGGCGGCGTGTTTTTTATTAGCAGGTACTGGGAAACTGGTCAGAATTAATGGAGTGATGGTGCTAAATAAAGGGCAATTCTTTAAGAAAACCTGTTTCAGTCTGCCCACGAGATGAGACTGGGAAGGAGGTTCACCTTCCAGCAGGACAATGACCCTAAACACACTGCTAAAGCAACACTCAATAGGTTTGGGGAAAACATTTAAATGTGTTGGGATGGCCCAGTCAAATTAATACAGACATACCCAAAGAGATTTGCAGCTGTAATCGCTGCCAAAGGTGTCTCTACAAAGCATTAACTTTCAAGGGGTGAATAGTTACGCACACACAATTCCAGGTTGTAATGCAACAAAATAGAAAAAAAGGCAAAGTGGGTGAATACTTTTGCAAGGTACTGCATCCTTATAGGCTCCTTATATTTGGCTTTAATGCTCTTTATTTTGTGCTAGCATTGCAGCCAGGTTCAGTACATGTGTGAAATGATAAGGGTTAATACGCTCCGTCTTAGAACAGTGACGTTATAGCCAAGGTGAATCGGATGTGTGTTTAGACAAAGGTCGGATGTCTGCGTATTGGATATGTACCTGATTTAAATCCACATCTGAAAGTGGCCCAGATCGGATATGAAAAAAATCAGATCTCATGTTTACACGCAACAAATTCTGAACTGTGTCAGATGAGAAAATCTCATTTTTTTTGTGCCAGTGTAAACGCAGCCTATTTGCATCAAATGAAGGACTAGTTCACCCCAAAATAAAAATTGGGCCATTATTTCACATCATATTCCAAATCCAAAATATTTTCTTTCCGAACAGCATAAACCCTGAAGGAAAACTGTTACCAGGGGATGTCAAACAACAAAGGACAAAAGCATCATATAAGTAGTCCATGTGACAGAAACCCCAAAGTCAGGTTTATCAGTACTACTTGTATTTGCACTCAGACATCTACATACATATTCAGACATATATATTTACACATATATCTATATTCATCTATACATATATATTTATCTACATATAACATTGTAAATACTGCCACACTTTAAATTTTTACTTTAAATCTTAAAATTTTTCACTTTTAATTTTTACTTTTCTTTCTGTACTTTCTGTCACAGTACATGTTGTACTGTGTAGGATTTTGTATGTGACAAAAATTTTTTGAATTTGAATAAATTAAATTTGATCTATGGAGCCTGCATGTTCTCCCCATGTCAGTGTGGGTTTCCTCTGGGTGCTCTGGTTTCCCCCACAGTCCAAAGACAGGCAGGTTAGGTAAATTGGATATAAAAAATTGGCCTTATAATTGGCCTTACAATTTGTCTACAATCATTTCCTTACACTCACCTTTCTGGCACGCTTTAGGATACTTGATATAGGATACAGATTTTGTGCATAGGGACCAGACCGTTATTCTTAACTGCGAAATAAAGCAGAAACAGGGAAATGTCTAGGTGCATACAAATAAAATCTACACAAGCATTTGACAGCATATTATAACAGTATATTCTCTTCAAAAAGAGAAAACCTACATTCATTAAGTGGAAAAAATGTTGTTGCATTCCAAAAATTCAATGCATTCCATGTTAAGCTAGAGTAAGACTGAACTATAAGTTTAAATACACAGAAAATGACAATACACATGAGAACCAATAGTTTTAAAAGTATGCAAACAATAATGCTACTCTGTTGTGTATCCACATTTGAATAGGCATAAGGGAAGATTTTTATTTAATGATAACTTTAAAATTTATGCTGTGCACAAAACAAAAACTGTTTCTTAACATAAGGGTGAGTACATAAACTAGGCTTTGAGTAAATCAATTTAGAAAACTAAATGTATAACTAAATGTATAATTTCTTCTTTAAAACACCAAAGAAAAAGTTGCAGAATTTCTGAGCTGCTACTTTTCATACAACAAAAGCTTATTTTCTGCTCCATGGAACAAAAATCAACTAATCCCTGAATGAAATAGCACAGTAAATAACAGTTTTATTGACATGACCCTCAATTCTTTACATGTGCATGATAAAGCTGAAAACTAGTGATCAAAAACTTAATCTTCATTGGTGAATGTTCTAACATATTCTATAATTTCACTTGGATATATAAAAAACATGGACACCAGCAGCCAAATTTAAGCAGCTAATAACAAACCTGAATGGCCTACCATTACAAAAATTGATATATTTATAGATTTTGTGAAAATTGGCCACACATTGATGACTTTATAATAAGCAATTTTATATTTTGCTAATAACACTGCACTCGTGTGTGATTAAACTAAACTTTGTTTCTTCAGAATTGTTATTTTGAGCATTTAGTAAGGTATATCTAATTTTTTAAGGTTTTCCCACAGTTCTTCGTTTGAAGAAATTTTTTGAATCCCAGCCCGTTCATCTGATTTGCATGATGCTTGGCCCAGACCCTCATGACACAAAGTTATCAAAATAATGTTAATGTGTTAATGTTTATGGGTCATTTAGCAGATACCTTCCATTTTCTATATTTTCTGTTTGTCAGGTGTGGCCTATCATGATGATAAAATGCCTATATCTTGTGTACACAAAAGTTCAGATTCAAAAATCTTTCTTTTCACTAAATTTTAAGTCCAATATTACCATCACTGTTGCAACAAAAATAATTTACATAATCATAATACACTGACAATTTTTTTCAGAGTTTTATAATAAGTTACATCAACTGTATTAATTTAAGATACATTTGTAATGACAATAAAACTACAGCATTATGCCATAAAAATCACCATCTTATTACTTCCTACTTATTACTTGCCCTATTCCCATTTTTCCAAAACAGACCCCGATAATTGCCACTTGCGGCTATATTTAGTCTTTGTTAGGGTTAGGCATAGCAAACATAAAACTAACAATGAACAATATACTTTGACAACATTTAGAAACTAAATTGTTTTTTATGCAAAATACTATTATTACGAAATGTAATTATTTAACATTTTTTAAATTATATTATTGCTTGTGTTAATCTTTTTAAAGATTTAAGAGCAAAGTTACATAAACATTTCCTGTGACCACTGAATGTGTTGTCTTTAAAATTGATAGTTAAAAATATATGAAAATTTCCTGATTATTTACTTAATGTCATCCAAGATGTTTATGTTCTTTCCTCATTCAAAAAGAAATTAAGAAATAAATTTTTTGACCAAAATGAAGATTCAATTCAGCTTCAAATGGTTCCTCTCGACCCTAGTCAACGAAAAAGGGTCTGTCTGGTCTAACGAAATGATAAGTCATTTTCAGAAAACATATTTTTTGTTCTAATAAATATAATATAAATAATATAAAAAGTTTACAGTATATCACTATGCGAATGCAAGAAATCCAAATGTTGGATTGGGGCTTAGCAAGTTTACACAGTTGACGCACATACTCCACACTGCCAAGGAGAGTGTTCGATGGAAGAAGAGCACACAAAAGCATTACTTAGCATGTTAACAGTAAGCTAACTTAACTGCTAACATACTTTAGGATTAACCGATAGCTAAAGAGCCACCTTAAAAAGAATGGTAACTGGTTAATATGCTAACCAATTAGCAAGCTAAGCTAACTAACATAAGATATCTGTCCAACTGTTAACGAAACGGTAGCGAATTTCAAAAATCTGTTTGGTAATTTCCATGGGGCTTGCTCCAAAGATCATCCAAAGAACAACAGATTTTGGACAAAATTGGACAACATTGGTACAAGGAGTTGTGAGAAACTGATTTTCATATGCTTACCGATGAACAAAACAGTGAAAAATGACAAACAAAATCAGCACAAACCAGGGAAGACAATGACATAGAGAACATGAATTGTAGACAAACAATTTATAAGCTTAAAAGCGTTAAGTCATATTGTTTAAAATAAACGAACTGATGAACTGTTTGTGCATCGTTTTAAAATGTTATAAATCACAATGACGCACAAACAGTTCATCAGTTCCCACTAAAAACAGAGTTGACTTGATTTAAAGGGACCCAATGTATTCATAGAAACCAAACTTGTGGTTTTCTGACAAATGTTTCAAGTTACAAGCAAAATAAGCATTTTCAAATCTTTTGACCTGCAGGTGACACTATTCCCAAATTTGGCACAGACCCCTAGATCAAGGTTCTGATTAAATTTACCATGTTTTGTATTGATCGTTCAAAGAATGACCGAGATACAGCCTCCAAACCAATTTTGGGTCGACATCTTTAAGATTTAAAGATGTCATAACTGACATAACTTTTGAACAAAGATGAATAGGCATATTGCAAATCATAGGATACAATTTTTGCAGGAATTGGACAAAATCTGGAGGAGTTGCAAAAGAAACAGAATACTTTACATTTCAAAATGGCCAGTACTGTCATAATAATCATTATCATGAGAGGAATCAGTTTATTTATAGTAAAGGTGCATAGAGGGTTGTTATATGTCAGTCAGAATTTTACTCCTCATGTTTTGCATACTAACCCATTTCACAAGTTCGCACTAACATGTAATCGGAAATTGATAAATGCATATTTGTTGTGCTGTCGGGGGGAAAGCTCAGAGTTTGGAAACTGCCAAACTGTCACAGGACAGAGGTGAGTGATACATGACCGTCCCCTTCCCTTATTATCAGTAGAACAGTGTATGAACTTAGTATTCATTCAGTTTCTTCAAGAGAATTTATCACTCAAAAGGTTAACTTGTTGTCTATGGACAATCTATTATTTTCAGGTCTTTAGTTATGGGCAGCAACAGGGTCCTCCCCCTTAAATTATACTCACATGGAACTCAGTGGTGTTGAGTATATGACGCCCGTCAGGACTCCAGCGTGACGAGACAAGTCCAATCGAACCCTCATCTATCTTACAATGCCAGTCTGGCTGTTCTAGTGACCATACCTGAGAATGTAATAAACACAAACTCAAATTTTGTGTTTACAAACTCAAGTCTCAAGCTGACTTATATTGACGACCTCTTGGCTCAGCATGAAAGATTGGCACTAGCTTTGTTACAAAGGTAAAGTGCATCTGACAAACTGAAAAGGAATTAGAAATTTATCAGAAATTAAAGTTCTTGTCTGGTTATCATGTAGGGTTGTAACGGTATACCGGTATGGCAGTTTATCGCGATATTGACATGTACGATTATCATATTGTGCACATTTGCTTATCCGCGGTGTTGAAAAAAAAAAGAAACCAGATCTCACCCGCGCTGCCGTGTGCATGCAACTTCTTTCCACTTGACTGCTTAGACTCAACCCATACAGCGGCGAAAATGTCCGAGACAGAGGCTGCAAATTCTAATCTCTATCTCTCGACGAAAAAAAAAATTAAAATCTGCAGTATGGGAATATTTTGGGTATCCGAAAAATGATCGCGGGGTTGTCCTTGAAGATGGATATCCAGTTTGCAAGAAATGTGGACGAATAGTGGCCGCAAAAGGAGGAAATACGTCGAACATGTTCTCCCATATTTGCGAACACCATCCCTCCGTGAAGGTAAAGGTAACTTAAGGTAGAGACCTGCACTGCCGCGGGAGTACCGCGGGACCCAAAGCACCGAGTGCGGCGCGGGACAAGATTTGATGGGTGAATGCGGGTGC
>JAZGTJ010012175.1:0-16110 GCA_036877575.1 Botia almorhae
AGTGTGTGTGTATGCGTGAGATTCTGTATGTGTGTGTGTATGCGTGAGATTCTGTGTGTGTGTGTGGTACCATGACCCTGCATTACTGCGACCTACTGAAATACGCCACATTAATTAAAACCAGCAGCTGCTGGGACTGTATGGTCAGTAATGATGGACAATGCTTTGGCTTAATAAAATGAAACGAGTTATCTCGCTGTTAAGTCATGACTCGCTTTACCTTTTTCCCGCTCTAAAATTGCCATGGCAACTGCAGATTCTCCCGCGCACAGGCAGTATGAAGACCCCCCCAAACCACCGTCTCTCTAAAAGTAATCTTGTAAATCCTCAAAACCTAAAGAAAATATTGATTTAGCGAATGTGTGGGAGTGAAGATGAATGAAGGCGTTTCGTGACGAGGGCTTTAAAACAAAGATCGCATATTAAGACGAGAAAAATGCAACGGGTCGCGGATCTATAATGTGATGCGAGGCGGGTGTACAGCTGTTTCCCCCCTGCGAAACAGTTTATAATGCAGACGAGGGCGCACTCGAGACCTCCTCAAACGTACTGCATAAACATACTGCATAAATCCAGCGCTCGCTTTTATCGTAAACGGTTGTCGCGCATATCCGGCTCCGTGACGAGTTAAAACAGTCGTCCGAGGCCTGTCAGCGGCCTTGAAGGAATTTATGCCGGGCTGAATGACGGCGGCGTGTTCTCGCACCCGTGCCGCGGGACGCGATGTCGTAAAACGCGAGGCGCTTGATGCAGGCTGACCTAAACCGTGCGCGTCCCGAGGGATGAGTTCAGTCAGCTGCGAGCGCGTGATAGGAGGGATAAACCGATGATTGCCTTGGCTTTACAGCTGACCCTCTCTCAGCCACCACCGTTACCCCTTCTCTAAATCTGAAACACTTCTGCATGTTTCCACTGAAGATAAGGCAGCGGAAACACAAGTGCAGTGACGCTCAAAACCCACCGGTCTCGGACCTGGAACCGCTGATGTCAGAAGTGACGAGATAATGACCTCACAAGTCAAGTTTTCCAAACGACCCAATCGTTTTATTTACAAACATCGGTTTTATTTTTGTATGTAAGCTAACCTCTTAATTGCATAATATAGCTTAATCATGTTGTTTTCATATAGGGTGGGTTATGTCTGTTGTTACATTTTACTTAAAAAGTCAGAATTAAAAATCAAATTCTGTTTCCTTGTGAAGTGAAGAAAATGCTTCCATGAGTCAGTTTCTACATGATGATATAAAACGATTTAGCAGTTTGCCGAAACAGGTGCGTAAAGTGATTCTTTCTGTCGATAATCACACACCTGCAGAACAAATGTTTGCATTGCGTTGAATCGTTTTTCATAAGCAGTTCGCCAGACAAGCAAATAAAATCCTGCTAAGTTTTGCACAGACGTTCTGCTACTCTGTATTTTAAGTCAACTTTTATGCTCCAGAAATAAAGATGGAATATCGCAGATCTGATTCAAGACGCGACGCTGCATGTTTTTCCAAATGATGTCATCAGTAAAGGCATCGCTGTCACATGGTGTCGCAAGCAACCAGTGCTAATAAATTGGCCATTGACAGCGTAGAATACAAACCAGGCCTGGCTGTGACATTAATAGCTTGACGATTTTTTAAAATATTTTGAGCAGGTAGGAAGATAATGCGCGTCCACTGACACGTTGTTCCTGACACAGAGCTTCAACAGATGACCCAGACTGGCTTCTGCAGACGCCTGCGGGTGATTTAGACACACGCTCTCTGTGCTGGTTAACCTTGAGTTTTAAAAAACTCGTTCAAGGTACAAGGGGCCGGTAAATTCTCTCTGGGTGTCAGCGTTTTCACATTGCTTACCTCGTGAACTGAGGAATAAATTCTCACCCAATTTTCGCAGCCGAAATCGCCCCACGTGGCAGTGCGCTCGACACTCTTCTGCCGTGATTGTGCACGCGCGTATAGCAAAGCTGCATTTTGATGGTCTTTTAAGTATTTATGTATTTTATTGCGCCCCATAAATAAGTTATTTGCTGCGATACCTTGTCACACCAGGAACAAATTAACTGTCAAAATCTGATGGTGTAGCCAGTAGGAATATTTAGTGCCTGATGAGTGGACCATATGACTTCTGTTCCAAAATGAGCTGCCAAGCAAATCTTTGAGTTCAGCAGAAAACAAACTAATGATCTGATTACGTCCAGCCTAAATATTGTCATTAGGAAGGCAAATATTCTGCATCTGACATGGATTTAGTAATATAAAGGTAGCTACATAAGATTGGTTTAGTTTATAAGAGAAGTTTAGTTCATCTACTGTTGTTGCTACCATTGTATAAATCAGTTGCCAGCGAAAACAGAAAGTTCCAACCGACTTGTGTTGTGACGTTATTCAAAGTGAAATAGTGTAATGGAAAAATTCTGGCGTGGCTTGTTTCGTTTCAAATCTCGCAGCAGACAGACCGTTGAAGGGGAGTGGTTATCAACTCTGGCTCTGCCCAAACCGTCAGAATGATGTCATCAGAGAAGGTCTGCCGTTCCTGAGGGGAAGTATAACTTCAAAATTTGATTGAAGATTACAAGGGCACATGAATTTTTAAACAATAATGACGTGCGCAGATAAATCGTTTATAATAAACACTGCAATATTTCTTAACAAATAAGAATAGTATATTTTGATTTTGTGGTGACTTTAATTGAAGATGCTTCACGTCATGTGAGCTTTTGAGCTCTTTTCACACAGCAGTAACAGCTAAACAGTTGTGCGTAAAGCTGTAGTATTAAGGAAACTAGATGATGTTTGCATGAGAGAAACTCGAGGATTTACTCTGTTTTGTGCGCCGACAGACTTCATGTCCTGAGCTCATCTAACAACCCACAGAACTGCTGCCTCGCTAGGAAACAGATTTCCTCCGTCCAACTGCAACAGGTTTGCGCTTTTGCTGTTGGCTGCTTTAATATTTTATTCATAGATAAACATGTACTGCAGGAAAAAAGTCTGGGATAGATAGTCTCACCAGAGAGATCTCGTGGCCAGGCTCTGGTTAAGAAAATTATATTTATTGTTAAAAGGCGGAATTGTATCGAACAAATGAGATGCATGTACACACACACTTCCAGAAACACAGTGAGAAGAAGAGCCACTCTTGACAAAGTGCCCTGTCAGAGACTGGGAAAGCCACGACACAACAAGAGGAAGAAGGTAAACAGATGAACAAGTGCGGGCAAAGCTGTCACAAACGTGCAGAGCGCAAACACTCGCACACATCAAAGATGATGAGCTGCCAAGCCTGCAGTGTGATTTCCCAGAAGATTACGTGACTTCTTCCATCCTATAAATCTACAACTGCGTGTAAAACCACAAATGTGATGTGTACAGGTCACAGCAGGCGCGGACGACATCAAAGCTCGGCTGGTAATGGATCGCGGTGCAAGCTAATGCAGGGGGTCGTGACCCTAGGCGCAAAATTAAGTGTTTGGAATTATAATTTCATTGTTTATTCTAAACATGTTGAAACTGCAGGATTCAAAATTAGCAACCTCCAAATGCTAGTTAATCTAGACTTTAATCTAGACTAAATAGAGACTAATCTAGACTAAATTTAAGATCATATGATTTAAAATTGTGAATTAAACTTAAACAGTGAATGTCACCTAAGCGAGAATCAAATGATTCATTCTCACAATTTAAAGGCTGCAGTGCTTTCTGAAGGAAACCGAGTTTGCCAGATTTAGGCCTACGACATATTATGTGTTCCTGTAACTCAATAGGAGGAGTATTTTAAAGGTTATGGGTTTGATTTTACAGGAAACACACATGTACTTAAATGTACTGTATGTCGCCTTGAATAAGAAATAAATAGAACATATGAGTAAAAACGTCAATGTTTCAAACAAAAACTGATCTGCACTGCGATGGGTCGTAGAATTAAACATGTCTGCTGTCCTGTGGGTTGTTCAGTCCCTCTCGCATTCACGGTAGGGTTGCTATGGCGATGCGCTTGCGTCTCCCTATTGTTGCTTTTATGCTTTCAAAACAACACAAATGATTGAATGTTACTTCTATATAGTGTATCATAAATACATCACATAGACTATAATACTTTTTTGTTGGGGGGTATTGATTACTAAAATAAAAAAATAGCAAAATATACAGCTAATCCCTGCACACACTTTTCCATGCATTACAATAGCAATCCACACTGTTTCCAAACCAGCTGAAAACATCTCGTCTCCAGTTTCTCCTGATCGTTCAACGCATGACTTTATTTCCTGTCCGAACAGTGGCGCTTACCGAGGACGGGCCCCGGAAGAATGGCTGTTTTTACTCAGGAGAAGACTCTACCGCCAAATGCGATCAGTCAATACCAGCCCTAAAGACAACTGCCCAGAGGACTCTTGTCAGGAAATATCAATTGTTACAAATCACTGAGCACCTGCTATAGCACAGGGTGTAAACTACACTGGAATGATTCCCTGAGCCACAGAATTTAATGACCGCTGTGAAACCGTCTTTCTGTAGTGACAAGTCGAGAGAAAACTTATTCTCCAGCTCACTGTGGCGCTTTTGTGCAGCCGCATTGTGCTTTGAGTTTGAAATGAGGATCGGCAAGCGTGCTGACCTTGCTGCATTGCCTGGATTTGCAGCTAGAAGTTTTTTCACCCTGTATCGCATCTTTTATCGTGGCTGGCCAGATGGACGCAACGAGATTGAAACTTTCAGTTTGCCGCGTGAGTTTGTTGAAGGAAAGTAAATAACTCAGCATTGATATCCTTGGCAACATGTTATTGCTGGTCCAAAAGAAATGTTCGCTTATCACGGTCTCAAATCTGCACCGCTGTGGATCACCCAGACCAGCAGAACTCGCTTTGGTCATGGACCTCAATTTTGAGGGATGCTAGGGCTTAGCCTCAGTCTGTTTTGAAAAGAAGGGTTTGTATTGATGGGATGGAATTAAACCCCCCTGTATTGGCTCGCTTACTGTGATTTTGATAAACAGAGCATCTTCCTGCATCAACAGCCACGTTGGTGCTGGAACAAGTTTTCTGTTAATCAGATTTTAGGGATGGGAGATTGGATGGAATTAGTGATATACATATCAGACACAAAACTTATTGATATTCAATCTATACAGCAGCTATTAAATAAATTTGTTTTGCCTAATTTTGCTTTTTAAAGGCAGGGTTGATGATTTTTTCCAGAAACGGTTCTGTTATGCTGGTCTCTTTACATCCTGATAGCAATCACTAGTGAAGTGGTCTAAATATATTTATACATCTTCTGTGGGAGGGCGGAGGGCATAAAAATGTTCGTCCAATCATTGCATTGGGCCCTACTTGCCCGTCAAACTGTATTTGCATACCTCAATCTTTCATCAGCAGCATGTTCATGTGTTTTGGAGGAGGCGTGGCTTTGGAGAACGCTCTGAATGGATGCTGGGATCTTATGCTTTCAAAGCTAGCTTGCCATTGTTAGCATCTCCAAAATTGTCTACTGTACCTTTAAACGAACTGATTTTTGCCTCTTAACTATCAACAGTTTAACGCCTTGTCCTCATTATTTTGTAGCCACACGTTTCAGACAAAGAACTGTTAGACATATTGCTTTCTTAATTGGTCTGCTGGAGGTTTCTGTGTTTAGTCTCGCATGACTAAATAAAACAACTACAGCTGGACTCATCATGTTTACTCTTGTGGTTGGCTTGGCAACAGTTATTGTTTATTGTTATTGCAGTTCTGATTTATTGCGTTCACGTGACCTCGTTAATTTGCATGTGTAGTTTTATGAGTGGTGTTCAGCCATCGTTCTGGGAACTACAAATCGTATTCGTAATTTAAAACCAGTCTAATGTAAAAATGTTTTAACTTCTGTCAGTCTGATCAAAAAATAAGTCACGAAAAAGATTGAAGATTTTGGTTCATTATTCACGACCATAAAGATGGAATCATTATTCCATGCATTGGGTTCTGATGGGGTTCAGATATATTCTGAACCCTATCATATATCCTGATATACATATTCTGATATCTATACCTATCTGTCTGTCTGTCTATTTTTCTATCTGTGTGTATGTATGTATATGTATATATGTATGATATATATGTATAATATATATCATCCAGGTCATTCAGGTAGTGCACGTGTACTGAATGTTTGCTGCTATATACTGCAGAAATAGTTTGCATGTTTGTAGTGCACAGATTGTCTAGTTATAGAGCTAGATTATAAAACCAGGTATCTTTAATGGTTTGGCGGATTGCGTGACTGATACCAGCATATTGTGAACCAATATGCTCAATATAAGGAACTCATATATGGACTCGATATAAATGCTGCGTTTTACAATGCTATCGGAGCTAGCTAAAAATTGGTCGTTCTGGTGCTGGTTGATGGAGGGTTGTTGGTGAACAGCACAAAGTTGGACCTCATCATTGTCTTCACTTTAAATATGAAACCATTTCATGCTAATTGTGTGGATCAAAGCTCAACAGAATTTACGTAGACAATGAAATTTGATAAGCAGTGAAAAGCCCCTTTCAATTATTATGGAATGTATTCAGTCGCACGGATATTTGCCTCTTCATTCTGGCAATCAGGACAAAAGGAAGCCAAAATAATTACACGTTGTTATGAATGATCAATCTGACAGCTTTAAGTAGGAGCAAAAAAAAAAACAAAAGGGAAGGACTTCATCACATAAGATCGTATTGTTTGGCACTTGCAGCTGATTTTTGTGATTTACTGAAAGCCTTCGGTTCTGTGTGTATTGAAGAACAGTTCAGTAATGGAGAGCCAGTCTTTTGTCCTGCTAAAATGCTGACTCGTCCTGTTCTATATGGATCCTAAATGGTCCAGATTAGGCGGTAATATAAAAGTGCAACTAAAGCATTATTACTGGTATTGTAAAAAGGTGACTTTCTAACAGAGCGTTTCTACTCGCTCTCAATATTGCAATATTATGTATCTATACTATCACAATATAAGATGCTGCAGAGGGAATTTTAATATCATTTCATTGCAGCAGAGTAATTAAAGGTAGGAAGGCAGTTTTGGAAAGGGTAGTAATAGCAAGCAAGCTTATGTAAGCATAAGATCCCACCCCCCATTTTCAGAGTGCTCTCCAAAGATCCACAGGCATCTTTATGATCTTGACAGGTGACAGGTCACATGAGTAGAAGAAGCCACGTGATTGGCTGATTACCGTCAGTGTGATAAATCAATCTCTGTGTAGGCTAGAGGGAAAGTTCTAGTTTTAACAGTATGTTTTTGTGGTCCAATTAAGAATAAAGGAGAATGTGATTCTGTATGATGTGACCCTTTTCAAGGCACATTCAAAATGAAACCATTCCACTAACAACTAAGGAATCATATTTTTTATATTATATGTAACCTTAAAAAGGTGTCCTGAGGTGTCCTCTAGTAGCTGTGTCTTCATTTAAGCATTTAATTTGACAAGCAAATGAAACTTTGGTTAAATGAAACCACAAGCAATCTATTCCTCATGCGTGTGTCCAATTAAAATGTTTTTACTTCAACATTTAAAAGCAGAAAAGAAGCCGCGCTCAATTTATTCCGGGTCATCACACAACTTTCACTCTCTAAAAAAGAAAAGTTTGAGTATTATGAGAGCAACATGGACGAATGGATGATTGAAAAAAATCAACACTCATTTAAAAACGCAACGCGGTTCATTTCAATTAACTGTGAATGATAGACTAGTTCCATCACCTTCATCAGCTCTCCGCTAAATCGGTTCTGAGTTAATCCCGGGGAAAATGATTCTTGTGCTGTGTACAAAGCTGAAATGATACAGATACGATGATAAAAGTTTTAATAGGGAGATTAAATGTCCTGCTTAAACCACTGCTTCTTTACTGCAGCTATCTCTGTTGGTTATGAGGAAATATATTCTGTGAGGCTCGTCTGGCCCAGATCTCAGGCATTAGAGTTTATCTGGGCATCTCATCTGCTTTCATGTCTGATATCCAAACGCTTGTCTGTATCATCATAAGACACATGGAGGAGGAGCGTCCGTCTCACTGTTACCAACTTTTAACACTCACTGCCGTGTTCCACTTTAGTGAGTTTTCAAGTACTATTCGTCATGGTTACACCCCAGATTTAATAAACCTCCAGAGATTTCCATTCCTCTCGTTCGCTGTTCGGACCGACTTTATCTTGTTTACACAAACAAAAAATGTAACACAAAAATACAAAATGGGAACAAATAAATAAAAGAACAATTTATCCATTTAGGACAATATACAATTTAGGGCCATTTACAAGTGCAATATTATATGTCGACATAATATTTAATGTGTGCATATACTGCCTGGTTTTCAATGTGGCTTATCCAATCAAATCTTAGAGAATTCCTTTTATAATGTCAAAATGAGTTGGAATGTACACGAGCTACAGGCAAAACAAGGGAAATGTCAATTTTGGACTAATTTTAGCTTTGCAAAAATAAATAAATCAGGTTCTCGTCTAGTGATCCCAATGCACCGAATAGCAGTTAAACATCTCAAATCATCTTTATTGGTACGTTTTCGCATCGTAAATCATCACACGATATTAAGAACAAAAATTTCAACGGCAGAGAAAAGACATCGTATGTATTGTATGTGAAACGTCCCATAACAGCGCAAATTCCCTCTAATGCTCTATATGTTACATATTTCAATGTGAAATATACAGTGAAACACATACTGAACAGCTTATTCATCTTTATAAATAGGATCTTCCAGAATTGTGATAAAAGTGCATTAAACTGGGAACCTTGGCTTGCGCCTGTGGGCTGAACTCCAGACGGCCTTACATCCCAGTTGAATGTTCTGTGCCACAGCACTTTTCTTTAAGCGTGAGGTCATTTGAAATGATGAGACCTCAGGTTTGGCCTCACCCGTGAACGAGCTCGGCAGAGGAAGTCATTGAAGTCACGGGATCTTTTGACCGAGTGTGACCTCTCCATTATTCATCAGCTGTTCACCGGACTGCAGTGGGCTATAAAACCACAGAAATGCGCGGGCCAGGATTCAGATCGGCGGTCTGCCATTGCTATCAGCCACACAATGGGAAGAGCTCCATACAATACTGGAGGGTTTATGAACCTTAAGCTCTATGTCAATGTCGTAGAATGGGTTTTATTCCGCACTCCTATCGATGCTGCAGAACTAAGAGGCCTGATAAAAACGCTGCATCCCAAAACATTCCAGATATTCTTATGAAATTAGTATGAAATTATTCATACGAAATTAATATTAGCACATCTCAAGCGGTGCATTAGACTGAACACTCATTTGTTTGTGAACACTTTAAATTAATTCGTTAAAAGAATCAGCTCGTAGTCAATGGTTCGTCAAGCAGAACACAACTTGTGTAGAAAATGTCTTTTGCAGTGATGCTGTAGAGGCGGGACAGTGTAGCTCAGTTGGTGACACATTGCATTGGCAGTGCAAAGGTCATGGGTTCCAATCCCAGGAAACACGCATACTGTAAACATGTATACTTGAAATGTTCTGTAGGTCGCTTTCAATAAAAATGTCTTCCAAATGCATAAATGTCAATAAACCATAGACATAGTTCTGTATTTGTTCTGAGATCATTTCTCAAAACACGTGTACGCCTCACTTCCTGGCGCGAAAGATGTGGTTCTCGTCATCCAGGCAGACCTTCTTAATACCACAACCCCAGTTTCCAGTGTTTAGCTTCACCCCTGATCAAACACACACTGCCTGTACTTCTCCAGTCATCCTGAGGACCTTGATTAGCTGGTTCAGTTGTGTTTGATTACAGCTGGAGCTAATCGCCACAGGACATGACCCCTCCAGAATGGAATTGAATAGCGCTGCTGTACGTTCAGTCGTGTTAACCAAAATGGACCTTGTAATTTACCAAAAAATTCCTGTTAAACCAGCCTCATTAAACCATTAAACTCATTAACAGCAACAGGAAAGAAGGAGTTATTGCTGGCTCAGTTTTCACTTCCTGTGCCGTAGAAATATAGCAGAGAATTACATCCAAAAAGATTAAAGCTTCTACAGCAGTTTAAAAACGTACGGACATAAAATTCGAAGGTAATTATGTGGACGCTAACGTGCAAGATGTGATAAAGGGGCCTGTGATATCAAGACAGTATTACGACACAATGGTATATTCCAGAAGTGTCACGCTGTAACAGGAAGTGTACTTTATAATCACTGATAAAGATGCGCACAGAAGTTGTATATGCAGATCGGGTTGAGGCCAATTTGAAATGATGTGCATTTAAACGGATTTACTGGCAAATATTATGCATGAGTCACACGGGCAAAGGGTGTCAAAAACTGAGTAGTATTAGAACTTCAGCATTACATAAAAAAGAGAAAAAAAACATCACCCAGATAAGATCTTCAAATAAACCATCAAAATTATGGCCCAAAAATGGTCAAAATAATTAAATCACCCATCTTGATCTCTGTCTTTTATCACTATGGCAACCTCTCAATGAAATTATGTTGACGGAGGAAAAACAACTTGCAAAATAATGCCTTTGAACTTCATGTCATGCTTGCCATTTATTAATATTCTCCGACCCAAAAATAGCTTATAAATCTTTCTGAGCCAGTGAAAGGGGAGCCCAATACAGAGTCACAGCCCAGCCATTTTCTACTGCATGACTTATTACAAAAGGGCACCGATAAACTGCTCAGTGCTTAACTGCAGCAGTATAGGAGGTACAACATCAGAAATAACACACTGTGCAATTACTGAGTCAAGTGACATGTTATGTTCTTAGCTAAAAGTTATACGGTCAAAATGACTTTAGTCTTGTATTTAAAACTACAGTCTGTAACTTTTTTTCTTAAAAACAAAAAATCTCTTTTTGAGTGTGCATAACAGATCAACGTTCAAAACGGTCTACTCACGCGTTACTCAGATTCACAACTGTAAATTCATAATAATGATTTAGAATTTGAGCTGTCGGCTCCGTTTTCCCATGAGAAGTCAGTTTGGCTTCAGCATACCTAAAGAAAAGTATGTAAAGTCACCTGCAAGTTTATAGTTCAAACAGAGATGGCGGTAGAGAGGCAAAAGATATAAATTGCAGCTGAACGCATTGTTAAACACAGATCTGTTATGTACTTGCTCCAAAGCCGATTTCAGTTCATTTTTCAATAAAAACTTTACAAATTGCAACTTGTTGTAATATTTACATGTTTTTGTATGTATGCGGTGGGGCAACTGCATGCAACCGATGACTGAGTTCCAAAAGTTAATGTACATTCTCTCTTTACTCCATGTTGTGTACTGCCTGCGTAGTCAGTTGTTTTTTAAGGCAGCATCTGTGTAAGTGAATCTTATAAGTGACATATTTGGAACGCTCTGCAGAACATCATACAAACAGAGTGAATTAATTTAATTTAATTGTTCAGTGTTGAATGGATTATAAATCAATTCTCTTGCTTCATTCACCATTCAGGATGAATTCATTGAATGCGCCTGTGATGTAATGAAAAACAAGGTGTCTTAGGTGGCAGCGTAAGGTGTCTGTACCCTTAGAATAACCCCTGTGACAGGAGGGCGTCTACCATGACTTAAAATGCTGCCTGTGCAGGCAGCTCACTAGGTTTTAGAGCAAAGCCCACATGGGGGGCAAATCCACAGAAAAAATAAATTAAAAAAACACCTGCAAGCCAAGCAAAGCGCTAATGTTCTGGAAGAGGGGATGACTTAGCTGACACGGAGAGAAAGTGAAGCAGAAGTAAATCAAAAACGAAACTAAAATACCACCGCAGACCGGACACAGCGAAACATATGGTTGTGTTTTCACAGGAACAAGAGAAAGGAATCTGTTAAAATTAACATTCACCTCTCGTACAGTCAGTGGGAATGCAGTGTCATTCTGCAGAGGGACGTGCCGTGCAAAAGTTTAAGCAAAGCTGTTGTTTTTCTTCCCTTAACTTTCTTAAAGAGTTTACTTGTGAAAGACTTCAGCTGAAAATATAAAGCTTTGCTGGCTTCATGTACTAAAAATATATTTTTTAAAAAATGTTTATAAATAAATTGAATACATACAAAAATAACATCAAAAGGCGATCGGCTTGTCATTCACGTAACAGTTGTAACTTGCTCTGTTTTTATACCTGCTTCATCTATGGGCAGAGAACTGCTTGTACTGTGAGGCGTACGGAAAGTATAAACCAATTAAAGCGGACGTTAAATTACGTGTCACTAGAATTAACCAATCAAATGACAAATAAACACATTCCATTAACTGGAACGGAACATTGAAACGCAGTGCATATTTTTCTACAGGAAGTTTAAGCGACATTATCTGAAACAATATATCGAAGAAAAATGTGTGCAGTTTTAAAAGAACATTAACTGTGTACTAAAACAACACAGCAAACTCTTCATTAGCTTGTTAACGCTATAATTAGCTGTAATGGTTGCTAACTTTTCACTCCACAGGCCTGTCAGACTTCTGTGTATGGATTGTGAACTGCACGTCTGCTCAGCCAATGAATGTCTCCGATACTTTAACTCTGCCGCTGTGAGGAATGGATCACAGGTGTTTATTCCAGCACAAATTCTGCTTGTAGTTTTGGATGGATCGCATTCACTTTTACAAACACATTAAGTACACGTCATTTTAACTGGAGGGGGGTACCAAGCAGTACCAAACAAACTGTAAATGTAATGACCGTTTTAAACGCATTTTCTAAACGCTCCTCCATCTGCCCGGGGGTCAGACATGTAGCCCCTCCCCCAAACTTTAAGCTGCACTTTTTTTACAATTCAATCGGTTATTGAGCAAGTACAAGACAGATCAGTGTTCAGCACAATCTCCTATGCTTTTCCTGACTGACAATGGTACATTTATAATTATCATATATAATATGAGCGTATGGATTTCACCGGAAATGTCTGTCTGTACAGAAAGAAGATCGCGTATGTGGATACTGTAGATGGTGCAACATTTGTAACATTTGCAACATTTGGTGGCGGTAGAGAGGCTAAAGTTACTGATTGCAGCTGTAAGTCGTTTGATGAGCCAGTTTTCCGATGCTGGACTAGTAAGTGCACTTCATCCGTGTTTTGATAGCGCTACATAGTTACATCATTTACTCCTGTTGGGAGCTATAAAACTATGAAGAGTTTTTTTACCTAATTACATCACTTTTAACCTTAAGAGTTGAATTAAGTTTATTTAAGTGTTTTGTAGGTTGATTTAGAATGTGAGAGAAGCTCTTTATCTGAGAATTGCTAATTTGCTTTATCTGTAAAGACCATGAAAAATTGTTGCCAACTAATACCCACATTTAGCATTGCTAAAACATTTGTAAATGATTTGGAAGGTTACCGATGTTTCGTGACTACAATATGTTAACAGCTGTAAAAACCAATACAAACACTGGAACAGCGAAGGTTTCTGTAGGCAGCGACCATGTTGTGAGCTTTGGCATGCTGGGGGATTCAAACTGTAAATATTTTCCTGCCAGCCCTGTTGCTATGATACATTTCAAAGGGAGAACAGATGCAATATGTTACAAATAACTCATATTTAATAATAAATATCAGTTTAATTTGTTGTATACGTGTTTTGTGTCTACATTATGTCTGTAGGGTTAATGTAAATCTAAAAATGGAGAAAGTATTAATTAAACTGAATGCTGGTGTGCATGGCATTTCTTTACAGCCCAATCCTAACCGGGTTAGTACTGGTTAGACCATATAACCACCCGGTGAACAGGGAATGATCTTAGAATGTTGGCTAACGTTCCCTAAAAGTTCTCTTAACATTATAAAATGTTCTTGCAGTAACATTAGAAGAACGTTTTCCTAAAATTTTGTCAAAACGTTACCCTTAAGTTGTTAGTGGAACATTTTAAGCGGAAGTTACAAAATAAAACATATTTTTGTCAAACTGGACATTTCAAACATTTTTACAACTTTCAAAACAATTCCATCGCTTTTGTTACTTAATGTAAACATTAGGGAAACATTCTTACAACCGAAAGAAAATGTTAGCTGGACACTGAGTCACCATCGAGTCATAATATCACTTTAATAAGTACTGATCACTTCTGATCTGGTATGGTCTTACATCAGCACTATTCGATCACCTCTCATCCAATCAGATTCAAGGAGCGGAACTAATTGCTGTATAATTGATTGCAGCTGAAAAACTGCAGGATGAGTTACACATCAAATGTAAGGAGAGTGAAACCAATACCCCCATATAGAAGTAAAAGAGTGTTTGTCTAAGCTGCTTGTAGATGTTATATAATATAAACACAACTCTCTAAACATTTAACCTATAAACCATGTAAACTTTAAATAGTGAATCCAGCACACAGTGGCGGTATGAAGCACCAGTAAAGTGAATATTTGCTGCTTCAGTCCATACATACAACAGAGATTAGCCAGACAGCTGCTCAGCACTGAGGCTGCGCCCGAAGCCACAGCTTTCTGTCTGCACTGGAGCTCTGTCACAGTGCTTGCTCACAGGTAAATTACAGTAGTCCAGCTGATACCTCACTAATGCCAGCAGCCCAGGGGAGTAGAGCGCTTGCCTCTTAATTACCTTGCATTAAGCACGCATTTCAGATGCCCCTAAACACAAGCATCGTGGCCAAACCAATGGCTGTCCGTTTCCATTAAGGATGAAAACGGTAAGGAATAAGGAATTTACTGATTCTGTTTCCATTTTCTTAAAGATTTTGGTACTTTTGAAGAAGTCATTAAAAGATTTGGGTGGATATATATATACACACACACACACACACACACACATAAATTCCGCTTCTGTCCTTCTCTACACATATACATATATATAGAAGAGGAACAGAATCTGCTTCAATATCTCTGTGTATAGATTGATATGAAGAAAATAGGGGAGGTCAGATTTGTAATTACAAAAGGGCAGCTGGGCTGTAGTGAATGGCACTTATCTGTCTCCTGAGAAAGCTGGAGGACATTGTGATGTGAGCTGATAGCTTCTTCTGGATTGATTGAGACTGCTGTCAGCATGACTGTAGGTTCAGGTTAACACGGAACCCCTGTTCCATTCCTCCAGAACACACACACACAAACACACAAACACACACACACGCGGCTGCAGATGAATTTCAACAAGTCAATCAGTGGTTTAATTACTCTGCCATCTGCTGACATCCAGGCCTGTGGAAAATGTACAGTAGTCGCTATTTCTTCTCGCGTTTGTCCTTATTGACCCTTTTAAACCTCATAAATCCAACTTGTATCTGTGCATCTGAACTATGCATTGTGTTTGACAGCATCCTGTGGTAAAAATTAAATGTAAAAACGTTTTTTCCCAGCTAGCATTTGGTGTATTCTAATTCTTGAGTTGTCATTGGGCTGGACGTTTTTCTTGGATCTGGTAACTCTGACAGTGTCTCACACCTCACGCAGAAATCAAGCCTTCGCGGAGGCCTTCAGAAAGTCAACCTACAGTAAAGGCGTCTTGTCTCTGTACGCTGAACTGCAGCGAGCGTATTTAAGCAGACAAATGACACGCTTCACCTTTATGTAATCGAATACATTCCCAGGAAAATGGTGCTCTTGAGTAACGCATGGTCGAGGAGAAGCGTAACCTTGATCTTGTGCCCTGGAGATCCAACATTTGAACGACACCTCCAGAGTCTCATTTGCACCGATGATGGCGCTCTGCTGCATGAAATCATCGCATGCCGTCTCATTTCAGCGGAATTGAGGTCATCATTATGCTTGGCGAAAGGTTAACATACCTGTCAGGAAAAGTGAGAAGGTTATATGCAGTGGTGCACGTAACAGTGTCGCTCATCATTGCTTCCATTTTCCAAAACATGCCGATGAGTCCCCTCGACTCCAAGAGCCATCTGCAAAACTCACAGTAAAAAAAATACATTTGGAGAGTTGCGATCTATCTCTCCAGCCAACGTTATAGACGGAGATAAACGCAGGACTGTAAGTTAGTGTTGTTTTATCCTGCAAGTCGACCGATCAATGGCTTGCTTTTCTTTCAAGGGATGTTGATGCCGCGTTTGGGTTTATTTTAAGCGCATCGTTTTGTCACAGCTGCGGAAAGGTAAGATTCATGCTTTCACTGCTGACATAATGCACGATGGAAACATTTGATGAA
>JAZGTJ010012176.1:0-16109 GCA_036877575.1 Botia almorhae
CTAGTGTGAATGATGTAAAGTGACTAGTGTAAATGATGTAAAGAGACTAGTGTAAATGATGTGAAGTGACTAGTGTGAATGATGTAAAGTGACTAGTGTAAATGATGTAAAGTGACTAGTGTGAATGATGTGAAGTGACTAGTGTGAATGATGTGAAGTGACTAGTGTGAATGATGTAAAGTGACTAGTGTGAATGATGTAAAGTGACTAGTGTGAATGATGTAAAGTGACTAGTGTGAATGATGTGAAGTGACTAGTGTGAATGATGTAAAGTGACTAGTGTAAATGATGTACAAAACAAATGCACAAGTAAAGCAAACCAAATTATAGCTTTACTTTTGTTCTACATGATCTACATGTTCTGATAGTCTTTCTGTAACATCATGAGCTTCAAAGCTACTGTGCAATGGCAGAAAAATTTGAAATGATAATTATAAAAGATAACTATGACTTGTCTGTCAACAAATTAATTTCTCCTGCAGCATCACTGAAACTCCGCCCCTTTGTGTCACATGATTGTGACATTGTTGGGCAGCTTAAAAGTCACTCTGCTGACGAGTGTCACACACATCATCAGCTTTACCTTTCAGCTGATATCAGTTTACACCTTTTAAATGTCCTGGATTCTGATATTACAGGTTGTTTTTGTAACTCAGTCGACAGAGCCTTGCGTTAGCGATGCAAAGGTTGTGGGTTCGACTCCAGGGAACACACATGCATAAATGTAAAGCAGCTTGTGTATCATCGTCAAGGAAGGATCATCATCCTTCTTCTGCACAATGTAATTCAGTTATTGCATAGCAACTCACTGGTTGCGTATGTTTCCGAGTTTTCTCCGTTGCTTCGGGAGAATTTGAAGATGACAGATGAGCTGCTGCAAATGAGTTCTTTTGCTTTTTTTGGGAAAAGCACCGCACGAGGAGCGAGGAGTTTTGTGACACTGCTTCTGAGCTCTCCCTGTCCTCTCTAGCTCTCTCTCTCTCTCTCTCTCTCTCCCTGTCCTCTCTCTCCATCATTCTCTAAAAAACGATCAAGGACAGTTAGGTCAGAAAGGCTCAGCAGCTCGCGGCAGGCTTCTGCAGTCCCCATGAAGCAGCGCCTGCGTGACAGAGTGAGGACGAGTGTGTGTGTGTGTGTGTGTGTGTGTGTGTCCTGCAGGAGAACTGCCTGCTGCAAAGAATCTCTCACTCATTTGCCGTCGTTATCAGCGCTGCCGCTGGAATAATCCAACAATACAACCGTCTAGTTTACAGACGGCAAAAACAGCTTTACTAATCAATATTATTTGTCTTGTTTTTCAGTAGAAAATATGCACATCTTCTTAAAAGATACTAAGACATCTTTACACCATTAAAAAAAGTTTTTCTCGTTTTAGCCGTCAATTCACAATATTCATCATCGTTTTATAAAGTTGATGCTTAAAACAAGAATGAACAGTTTGACAGTACAGAAAACATCCAAATAGTTTATTTTCCGAAAACAATTTAAACAATTTTGCTTTCATACTAAACGGATCATTTGGGGACGTTAACATATTTGTACTGGAAACGAGACAATTATATTGATTATGAAAACCATTTTTTTTGCATAGCTTTGTTTTGAATTAACAGCAAACAAGCATCGTATCTGTCACTCGGTCAGTGTGATGCTCCAAAATGTGCGAACAGAAAATGTTCTTTCATCTGTACATCAGATTCATGCCACGGTTGCAATAATCCTTAAGGACTCGGAGATATTTAGCCTGTTCAGTGTCAGCGCGGCAGCATAAATGAGACTCACCGCAGCATGGTGCAATGTGTGCAGGTGCAACATATGCAGTAGTTGCAATATATACGTGCAAAAAACATTGCGTTGCGTGTTGCCTTTTTGTGTTCTGTTGGTTGCAGCTTCGGGTAAGTGATATAGAACTTTCTTCTCTCTCTCTCTCTCTCTCTCCCTCTATATGGTGGTGCTGACTCACTGTCACTGGAACAGAATATGCTGTCTGTCTGCATTATGGCCAGCTCACCTTTTCACCAATGAATGCCGCCTCAGCACCTGAATAAAAGCTCCGGCGCTCTGAGAGAACGATATGTTAAAACCACATCATCGCAGAATAAGATAAAGACCGAGCTGCTCATGGCGCATAGGCAGTGGTGATATCGCCGACAAAGATAAATGTGTTAAACACCTGAGACGAATGTGAATTCATTACATCACATAGTTATAACTCTGGCAGAGGCTTTTTATTAAAAACACGTTTTCATACATCGTTTATGGTTCCTTTGGGGATCTGTGAATAGTTTTAACATATTTTAACACGCATGTGTATGTATGTGTGTGTGTGTGAGTATACATGTGTATACATGTATGTATATATATATGTATGACACTCTCTCTCTCTTTGTCTCTCTCTCTATATGTATATGTATGTGTGTGTGTGCTTGTGTGTATGAATATATTAACAATGATTGCTCTATGTACAGAAATACAGCATGAAAAGGTGGGCTGGCACTGGCCCTGATCTACATGCTGGCTGTACATTTTACGACATGATGAAATATAAAGAGAGAAAATAAAGAGTTTTGTGCGAGTCTGCGGGTGTGTGGCTGCTGCCATCTTGTGGTAACAGGATTTCTATGCAAAGGTAACTGCATTGCTAATGTTTAAGATTTAAGAAATAATTCACCCTTAATAGCAATTCTGTCATTAAGTAAATATTAACAGTTTTCATTTGTCATTTTGGGAGAATATTAATTTATATTGAAAAAAAAGAGATCTTACGACATAATTATCGATGAAGTTTATTATATAAACAAAAGCAAGAGAAGAGCCATTTTTGCTCCTGCCATGATTTAATACCTAATAAAAACTGATAAAACGTATTTTAACACTTTTAAAAACTTCATCTGACACAATACTGCACGTAACGTCAGTCATTTATTTATTTACATTAGAAAATAATGAACGTGTCCGTTTTCATTCGCAATGAAATCCAGTATCGTGAAATTCCGCTACAATGCTCAACTCTCAAATAACACTTATTTGCATTTGTAGTGCTAAAAATGAGCCTACGTCGACAGTTTGGTGGGTGAACTAACCAATCAGCCAACGCAGGGAGGCCCCGTGACTGTGACGTCACCAGCTCTATATAACGCTGGGCCGCCACAGGTGAGTTTAGAGTACTCTAACTAACCCTAACGCTACGTGGCTTCCTGTGCAATATCGGTACTGTTTTGTTCTTTAGCTTTCAGTACGTTACGGGAAGCGTCCAGCAGGTCCGGTTCGATTAAAAAAGCTTTAGAGTACTCTGACGCTCGGTCTCACGGGTTTGATCGTCTGTGCGTGGACGGCCCGGCCGCCACCAAGAGTTCCTCTCTGTCTGCACGCGCTTCACGCCCGTGGGGTTCACTTCGACACCCCGAGCAGATCAAATTGAGCACGGCGAGCTTTTGCGGGACCTTCCCGCGGACAAGCCGACGCTCAGACATTTGTTTGCACGGTGAAATTGGATCAAATCGATGTGTTTGCGCTCGTCAGGTTTGTTATAATGCTCCTGATGGCGTTTGCTCGGTGATTGTTTCTGGTTTACCCCGTGCGCTCGATTTTTCTCTCGGTTTACTTTGTTAGAGCTGCATGTGTTCAGAACTGACCGAGTTGTGAAAGTAAATTATTTTTTCAATGCCGTTTCAAACTGAAGGCGTGTTAAGTAAATGCGAATTGTTGGTTTTATGTACCTGCGCAAGATTAAATAAATTGTTTGCTTAAAACTGGAGTTTTAATTTCTTGAAGTGGTCACCAACGCTAGGTTTTTAAACTAGTTTTGAGGTTTGATTCTGGTAATGCTTCATTTTAGTTAGTCGCATGGGTTGAGGGTTGGGTCGCAATGCTGTCGTATTGGCGTTCAATCACATCTTTAATATTTTGCATCCTATTCCATTGTAAATACACAAGCATCTGATAAGCTCTTATACGGTGGACTCACTTACGTTCACACCAGCGACTAACTACAAATTTTAGGGCCCTCCTTAGAGACCCACAATGAATAGTTTACATTTACATTTGGCAGCCGCTATAGGAAAGTGTAATAGGGATGCAAGGAAAACCAAAAACGAACACCCATTAACCGACCAAATGTTAACAATATATATAGCAAGAACAAGTACCTACATAAACCTCCACAACAAAAATCTCCAGTTTAGATGGGTGTCACTGTCACACTAAGAACGGCTGTAGAGATGTAAGATTGAGCAGTTATACGCCCCCAGTACACAGACAAGGGGTGGTAATGTTAAATTGTCTTTAAAATAAAGTCTCTTGTTTGTGTTTTCTCATGTTTTCTTGGACGCTGTTTTAATATGCAACTCAAGTACAATATCCAAAACTAGCATACTTAAATATTACATATACAAGAATATACACTTAGTACCGCTTGCAACTACACTTAGTTGCATGTCTGGAGCCAAAATATCTGCAGTATTTCTGTATGCAGGAATGCATCAGATTCGGTGCATGTCGTTCTGGTAAACACAACCCGTGACCACCATACAAATGTTGTTTTGGCTACTGAAGATATAAGGTTTTGTTAACCGAAGTTATCCTAAAAAACTCAACGCTTTGTTACAGATTCTACTGTTTTTTGACTTGAGAGTGCACAGTGTTGATTTATTTAAAGTCGCGTCTGAAGGCGTTTTAAAAACGTTTTTATGTTGACGTATTCAATGCATTAAAATTCACTCATCTTTCCCGCTGCTGTGTGTAGGATTGTCATGTGCCCCTTCATGCAGCAGGCTACAGGAAGAGCAGATCTCAGCTCCCACAATACCGTGTACGTGTAGGCAGGGGAGAATCACAGACAGATTGTAATTTTTGTATTTTATATGAACTGTAAAAGGTATGTTTACAACAAGGGACAGATTTCGACATTTTAACGCGAAGAAAAGACACACAAGCTGGGCTGAGTCGTTGTTTTGGTCAAAGGAGCTGTCCACAATGAAGTGCTGATCGGCGGCCTTCGGTAAACGATGGCAACGGGAAAGTGGCTTTTGTACGCGGGTCTCTGTCTGTCTCTCGTCGCCTTGTGTTTTCTGACCGTCGCGATCTCATCGGATCACTGGTACGAGACGGACGCGAGGAGATACAAGGAGCGTTGCCGGACTTTCTCGAACCGCAGGAGCGACCCGGGCTTCATTTACATCCCCAACCATAGCCTTCCGCTGCGCGCCAGCAGAGCGAGTCTGGACCGATGGGAAGACCGGCTCCTGCTCTCCAGAAACCGGCGTCAGATGTTTGCCATGAGCGCGGCGGATGAATGCAACAGAACCTACAATTCGACGAGTCTGGGTCTGTGGAGCAGATGCTACAGACGGGGCTTTGACCCAGACATCGAGGACCTCCTTCAGAAAGGTAAACGTATTTTAAAGGATTATGTGTGTGTGTGCTGCGTTGCGTTTATTTCGTCCGTTTGGTTAAAGCGCTAGTATAGTCAAGCTATATATCCTCTTTCAAATATATCTGTTTCATTTCACATCAAATATAACCAGGCCTATAGATGCATAAGCGTATAATGCCATCTTATAGCAAATAATAAACAACCCATATGAACGTGCGTGATTTCCCTTCAGTATACACAATTAAACAGATTTGCATCTGTATATATCTTCGTTTTCATTTTTCAAATTTGGCCTGTGTACACTCGCTATACTCTGAATCGCAATGATTTATTCCATATAAACCGGATCTGCGTGCTTTACTCATCTCAGTTGGACACTTCTGTACATGTTTAATATTATTAAATCGGATTATAATGATCATGATTTTTCGGTTCATGTTTTTTTTTCAGGCGTTATCGAGCGTTGCACGTTCATAAAATATTATTACTCCTCTGCACCGATGCGAAAGGACCTTTCCTACAATATCACCAAAACTATCCAGCAGGACGACTGGCATGCCTTACGTAAGTGCGATATACTGTTTTTCCCTTTATTAAACTAACTATGGTTTTGTAATAGTAAAAGTGTAGTAACCATGGTTTTTGGCGCATTGGCGACCATTTGTACTACAAATACCATGTTTAAGTTATGGTTGCTTTAACAAAACCATGTTTACTTTGTGGGTACCTTGGTTTAACCATAGTAAACATGTTTTTTTTTTGTTTAAACTGTAGTAAAGCCAAGTTTCCTAGGGGTTGGTCTGGTGATTATTATTATTAACAATAACAAGTTGTACGTTTTGACTAAACCTATATATCATAGTTCAGTCATTTCCTGAATCTGTCATTCCCCAGATTTGCGTCGAATGACGGCTGGTTTCATGGGCATGGCTCTTTCCATCATTCTCTTTGGCTGGACCATCGGCGTTCTGGGCTGTTGTTGGGATCAAGGCCTCATGCATTATGTCGCTGGCCTGCTTTTCCTAATGGGAGGTATGTGTGAATTTCTTATGATGTCCCTCTTACCTTCATCCTAAAAACGAATAAACCATTATCTGCTTCTTGACCTCTGAACGTTTACCAGCCGGTCATCTCCCTCCACAGGTACCTTCTGCATCATTTCGCTTTGCACTTGTGTGGCTGGCATCAACTTCGAATTGTCTCGCCACCCGCGTTACCTGTTCGGACTACCGGACGACATAAGCCACGGTTACGGCTGGTCCATGTTTAGTGCCTGGGGAGGGCTGGGGCTGACCCTCATAGCTGGGTTCTTCTGCACTCTGGCACCATCCATCCAGCCCCCCCCACCATCTCGTACCTCCTGTCCTAAATCTCGCATGGAGAATGGAACGGTGTGCTAAAGCTACACATTTTGGGGAACATTGGCATAATCAAACTGATGTTTATAGACTTTGTGCATATATATATACACAGCATAAAAGACATTAAAATGGGACAAGCCAAGGTCATTGGGCGTTTGTGCTACTGGGACTATTGATGTGCAAAAAACAAGGCGCTCTGTTGTAAAAGCACATTTGTACAGTTATATAAACACTCGTTCTAACACCACTCTAGTATGTCCTTGGTAAAGCAGTTCTTGGTGTGTCCTTGTGTTCTGTAGCTCTTTTATTGCCTTGAGCGTTTGAGTTTTAGGAAATCACAAGACGTCTCATGTATATTTACCATAAATTTCATGATGTGCTGTTGTTGTTGTTTTCGATGTCAGAAAGTTCCTTATTGGACAATAAAAAAAAATCTACTCAAAGTACAGTTCATAACGTACTCATGAATAACACGAACAAAACACTGAGGCACTGAATACTCAATTTTATTGGTTTTCATTGTTCCAGACCAGCAGAAAAAGGGTCGATTCTCTTTTGGCTCTTTATTTCGTATTAAATGATCTCAGCAGCATTTGAAACCCAAATGTTGGACTACATTAATTCTTTTGTTTCTCCTGAAATGAATGATTGCATTTTGATAAATACTGTTTAGTATGGCCACACGGATGAGAAGAGGGAGCAGAAAACATTTGAAGGCCTGGGAATGGCCAGATGTTAGTGTGTGCCTGTTTTAACAATCTCAACACTCACATTATTAGCAATCTCTCCATGTCTTGTTCTTTTGCGCCTGTCACAATCGTTACAAAGGTCCCAGACTTCCTGATTTCTGAAAATAGTTTCTTAAGTGACCTAAGAAGACAGTTTCTTGAGTGACCTAAGAAGACAGTTTCTTAAGTGACCTAAGAAGACAGTTTCTTAAGTGACCTAAGAAGACAGTTTCTTAAGTGACTTAAGAAGACAGTTTCTTAAGCTAATCAAATACCCCATATTGGCACATCAGGTCTCACACCCCATCCTTGCTAAAAGATACTTTTATAATGGATCAGCTGTTAGACAAGCGTCTAAATCCATTGAAATGAGCTGCGGTAGAACTCATTGATGGAGTCCCTTCCAAGAAGGACTTGGGTTTCCACCCAAAAAACACGCTCAAATATCTCATCTGTGGCTCTGCTCCATAAAACACAGAGCACGTGAGACGTAAGAAGTGCACTATATAGAGCACGCCCTCGTCCATTTCCTCAGAGTGGGGGGTGAGACCCAACATACGGGAAGCGTTAAGATTCACAGTATTAAATTACGACGGGCACCCTGGATGAAGTGAAGCCAATCAGACGCGTTATTCCTTTAACCACATTCTTTGCAGGCATTATTAGTCACATGTACACAGCAGCGTCCGCAGTTTCTCTGCACTTTTGAGTGTAAGACACTCCCAAAGTCAAGTGTGTGTGTGTGTGTGTGTGTGTGTTACAACACTCAGCGAGAACCTCCAGGCACCTTCAACAATTACCCTGCCTTGACGACTCTACTCATACAGAGCTTCACGTGTGCCTCCACAAAACTGACAACAGACACGTTCTGATGAGAAAGGGATGGAGAAGTAAAGGGTAGAAAGACAAGAGCTTATGTTAAGTTGTTATTAATGGAGACGGTTTTGTGTTTTGATGCAGTTAAATTTCGGTGGGGAGGGGTGGGGGGGGTTGGGGGCGTGATCTGTCTTTAATGGCGGTCGATACCGGCACTCTGTAAGATGTCTGTGGCGGTCTGCACTGGTGGTCTGAAGGCTGTCTGGAAACCTGGTGGTGGGGAGTGGAACTGATTGGGGGTCAGTGAGGGAGGAGGGAGGTAAGGGGCCCAGGCGGCTCTGTGTAGGGAGAGGTTGGCCGCCGCATCCAGGAGGCTGGCGTGAGGGGGCGGGGCCAGCGCGCCGGAGCTGGGCGGTGCGTCCATCTCCGTGAGCGCCTGCAGCGACTTGAGCCAGTGTGGAGGATTGTCGTCCTGGAGACAGTCCAAACTGTTGCCCGTGTTTGATGGTATACCTGGAGTTTAGAAACAGGGTTTGAGTAAAGCCACGCCCACAATTACAATTGCAAGTCCCGCCCATCTCCAGCTAAGG
This sequence comes from Botia almorhae, assembly GCA_036877575.1. Lineage (NCBI taxonomy): Eukaryota > Metazoa > Chordata > Actinopteri > Cypriniformes > Botiidae > Botia > Botia almorhae. Next base: position 8,867 of record JAZGTJ010012176.1, read on the forward strand.
GGCTACAAATCCTACCTGTGATGATGGCGGGGTCCATCCAACTGGCCGTACTGTCCCAGCTGAGGCTGTGCGAGATTCCGGCCGGGCCGACCGGCACGCCGATGTGATTCATGCTGGAGGTGGAGGAAGATGAGGAGGAAGAGGTAGAGTTCGGCAGGCCTCCGAAGTTGATGTTGATGTTTGGTAGGAGCGCTCGCAGGCCGTCCTGCCACTCTTTCACATTTATACTTTCCACTGAACCGTTGTTATCTGCAAATAAAGAGCAGGAAATGAATGAAACATCTAAAGTTCTGGGACCCCTTTAAACTTAACATTAAACCAGCATCAACAAATTCATTTATGTTGCATTTCTGAGTGATACAAGGTATTTAACAGACGCAAAAACAGGAATTTATCTCAATCTTAAAGGAGCTGATTGAAAGGGTAAAAGTAGACTCCATATGACAGGTGGCTGCACAATAAGGCGGTTACGAGATAGTGTTATCACACTTAAAAAAGAAGCGATAAGAAATTACAAAGACAAACATTTCTACTGTAATTAAACGCATTGATTAATCTGTCATAATACGGCTTGGGTTGCGTATGAAGAAAGTACATTAGGTCCATTTTCATTTCATATCATGAGTTTGAGGGTTTTAGATCATTTGCACCAAATGCAAACAAAACACGTGGCGGCTTATTGGCCAAGAACCTGTTTAATATTTAAATACGAGCTAACGTGCACTTAGCCTTTAAAGCAGGAGACAAATTACAATGAAAATGCAACTCCATGCTAAACACGATGAAGCGACTGGGAATCAGTTCAACAACTTGTTTATATTTGGATCACTGGGTTACGACTGGAGCACCCCTGCTCAGGCCAGGTGTTCAGTTCACACACACACTCACACACACATACACACACACACACACAAGACAGATGTGTCCCCTAACCTGATATAGGAATCCCCCCAAGACCGGTGCTGTGGTGCTGGCCGGGCATGCTCAGATCTAAGAAGTGGCTGCGTGCGGCGGTCGTGTGGTTCAAGTGTGCGAGGCTATTGCGGGTGGGGAGGCTCATCCAGGGCTGGTGCGTGGCTGTGTGCTGGGGCAGACTGAAGGAGTTATACAGGCCTCTGTGCTGGAGGTGAGGGAGGCGCTGCTGGCCGTTGGGAAGGACGTTCTGGTGGGCCGAGGGGTTGGATGAGTGGGGGGAGGGCTCCTGGACAGACAGCTCCTTCTCGATGAGGTCGGCCAGGGCCTTCCGCGTGACGTCGAAGGGGTCGAACCCGAGATCGTCGTCCTGCTGCTGCTGCTTAGCCGAAGAGCCGAAACCGAAGGCCGCTTGCCAGTCAGTGGAGGACGACACGGGGATGATGTCTGCAGTGAATGAGTTATTCCAAAACCGGTCACTACCGACATTCACAATCCGAAATAAGTCAAATATTTAGGGGTCCTATTATACGTTTATTAATGTTTGTTAGCGTTTAATGATGCAGTTTGAGCATCAAAACATCACGCCTGCAAAGTTACACTTCTCATAGTTCACTGAAAAAGGGAGATCAAAAATCGCTCGTTAAAAAATGTAATGTGAAATCTAAATGCGTTTTTTGAACAATTAAGCACGAAAACCTACTTTCTCAATCTCGATCTCAATTTGATTTATTACTTGATTAATTGCAGAGATCACGAATTGCACGTACACAAAAAATCATTTACAGCAGAGCATAACTTAAACTATATTCTCTATTGAAATTTTCATCACAAGATCAAATTTTCCAGGCTTGGATACCACAGCTTGAGTACACATCTTCAGTACTTGGTTTAAATGGCGCTAGTTTTAGGCCTGTGTGCTTACAGAGCATCTCTTCCATGTTAATCTGAGCTAAATGTCTGGTTCGGGCTTGCATGTGCCTACCTGAGGTGAAAAGGCTCTGTGGTTCTGGAGTCATGGGCCAGTCTGAGGCTCCTTGGGGGGAACTGGTGAAGGAGGGCAGGCCGCTGGGAATGGGGTTGGGGTGTCTGAAATTGCTGTTGTCTGAGAAAAGCGACTGAGATTCCGCCGCCGCCCCCTCGAAGGGCGAGCGTGCTGTGAGCTCCGCCACGCTGATGGGCACCACGAGACTGGGTTTGGTAAGACCAGGTGGAGGAGACGGGGAGTCACTGCTGGAGGTCTGATGAACCGGTGAGACAACAGATAAACAACACCAAACAAAACACAACACCTATTCTCTGATATTCACCTTGATTTTTCTTAATTTTTTCACTCACCTGTGATATATTTTCCCCATTTCCTATACTTATAGTTTCTGATGGTTTGTCAATGGGACTGAAACGAAAAACAAACAGTGTTTGATGATCACTCGCCGGAACATTTATAAAACCAAGGAAAAAAGTAACGGCCGTCACATGATACATGTGGATCAATGGGCACTGTTGTATTTCAGAGGAACCATTGGATGTGACTCTGTACCAAAGATTATAGAATTAACAAGATGCCGCAGTTGTATTACTATGATTGGGGGAAACTGCGACGCTCAATATGGCCGCTCTAGCGAAGGAAGTCCCGCCTACTTGTAAAAAGAGCCAATCGTCAATCGCTAAACAGTAACATTTTTTGGGGGGAGGGGCTCTGAAGTACCTGAAGCTGGAAAAACGTTTATATAGCGCATTTGACCTTAAGAAACAGAATTTATGGTACAGTTGATGTTGTTTAATAGTCGGTCTGACATATTGTTTTAATGCGACCTTAGCCATCGATTTTATAAACATCTGTCTTTCCCCTTTTAAGTAGACTTGGTCTTATACGAGTAAAATAGCTGCCTGGAGGCGTTGCAAAGATGGCCGCCGAGTGCAGAGACTTTGCCTGTACCTGGTAGGCTCTAGGGCTGATGGGAAGGGCGGAAGGCCTGTGTTCTGCTCTGCCGTCTGTTCAGGGTCTGGCTCGTCTGGCGTCATGTGATCGGAGTCTGTGAGACAGTCTAAAAGAGGAGGGGACTTGCGGTGCTCTGTTGGTAAACCATTGACCATCTTCCCATAGCTCTGTAACAACGGCCACCCTTCTTTATTTGTGCTGTTGGGTCTGCGATAAAAATAACGTTGTGGTTTAAAGACCAAACACAAATGCTTTTTGAAGACAGCTTTGGAATTATCATTAAAAATACTGCTTATAAATCTGAATGCGTTGATCTGACTGGGCAACATATAGTGGAAGGAGCCACCTCAGGGTGGAGTTGGGTTTGCTCTTGGACTTCTCGGCGCACGTGGAGGTTTGTAAAAAGTTGGGGTTTGTTTTGTAAAGGTCTTGGAGAAGTTTCTGCTCGTACTCTTGGTGCTTTCCAGCCTAACAACCACAAAACGCGACGTCAATAATATCAAGACAGACTCAAGGAATATTCGAAGTAATTATTTTCATTTCACTTATAACACATTCGTTTTACCATTATGAGAAATGGACACAACAAATATTACGTCAACAACAGTACCTGCATCTCTTCTTTAGTAAAACTGGCCGCTTCGTCCCCCAGCTCGTGCAAATACATGCAGTCCGGTTTGGGACACTGCATGCTTTTGAGAAAATAACTGCAGTACTTCGTTGTCCCTAATGAGGCCTTGAATCGAAACGTATAACAAACCAATTAAATCACAGAAGGGCTGTAAGACATGTTGGTCAATAAAATACTATATTTAAAGCAACACACTTGTAAACGAATTAAAAGTTATTCTTTGCCTGTTGCTTACTTTGAGTGTTCTGCCATCCACTATGACATTATTTACGCACTGTATCGCCCGAAGTGCATCCTCTGAACGGATGTAAGTGACGTAGGCACTGGCACTAGGACCCTGCGGAGTTAAAGATGAAAAGATAGGTGGGGGCGGGTTTTCCCTGCAAAAGCAATCACTGTTTCCAAACGGTTTTCCCAGATTGTTTTCCTACCTGTGAACCTGCGTACGACGTGCTGTTATTGATCACCACTTTATGGATTTTGCCGAACTTTCCGAAATATTCCGGACGCTTTAGAACCTGATGTCCAAAGAAAATGCGCAAAGACAACATTTACAGTTTAGGAAGCAATAAACTCTGCTGAACGTTTAAATAACACTTAAATAACGCAGTGCACTACATGCATGCTACGAGGAATTATATCAATTGATGCATCTCATCAAACAGTCAACCTGTGAAACCGACTAAAAATGTCCTTTTTCAGCAAAATCTAAATGAACCGAATCTCTCTATTTTTGTTCCGTTCTCATTCACCTCCTACAGAGAGCAAAAGCTTTCTCTCTGATATGATACTGATGACTCATGATCGACGATTTAAAATAAACACCAGTTTATATTATGCTGTAAGAGGTAATGTTGTTCAAAAGAATCGGTTCAAAAAACGGTTCCAATAAATCACTTGTCTGATTCGAGTCTGATTTAAATGTTCATTTGCATCATCGAACATTTTGTTGTCTGCACGAATTTGTGACATGTAACAATATTTTTGTAAATATATTAGATCTTTCAGATTATTACTATATGTAGTACTTACATTAAAGCATAAAAACAAACATGATCAAGGATAATTTCGTGTTCGTTCAGTCTGGAAAACACATTTATTATTTCCGACTTTAACTTGTTTTTTTACTTCTTTGGTACCGCAGCTGTTTGGTTGAAATTACGGCTCCTCTGATGAACAGCATCCGCCTACTTTTGTACTGTCTAGTCATAACTACACGTTAATATAACTAAAATACTAAAACAACGAATAAACTAAACGTATCTAAAAATCACCTCGGCGTCTGCGAGCCGTTGGGACAGTCCCACCACGAACACCAGGTTCCTCTGCACCACGCGGACGCTGGCCAGGTGCTTACGGTTCTCTGTCACCTTCTGCTTCCTCTCGTTCTGCTTCTGCTTCTTCTCGTTCTTTATTCTCTGGATCTCCTCTGGTGACAGTGGCTTGTATACCGCCGGGTCCTCCGGGTAAGGCTATAGAACACACAGAGCCAGTTACCTCACTCGAACCCGTATCCTGAAGGGCAGAGCGTTACCTAACTGGGCTTGAGGAGGCGTGGCTTTGGAGAGCTCTCGGAAGGGAGGGCGGGATCTTATGCTTTCAGAGCTAAGTTGTTATTGCTAGCCTACCTTTGCGATAACAACAACACGCTAATTCAACACATTAATCATCAGCAACTTCTGTACGGTCTCCATCTCAGCTTCTTACCTTCCTGCAGGCCGGACACAGGCCGTTCTCGTCTGTTCGGATCCGGTGCCAGCAGAACCTGCAGATCTGATAGCCGCAGGTACAGGGGAAGAAGTTCACATCGTCTATCTCCAGAGGTTCCATGCACAGTGGGCACTCCATGGGGTCTTCTTTCAGTTCTGGACTGCGGGACATCCTACTGCACAGCGGGTTCAAGAGAGTCTATGGCGGGTCGGCTGAGGGGCTGATGGACACCAAAAAGAGACTGTGAGATTTGTTATCCAAGCCAACAGTCTGGGCGTGTGACAGCCCAGATGACCCACGATATTTGTTGGTAACAAACACAAGTAACGGGTTTGAGTGAATTGAATGTATTAACAAAAGCAAGGTGGCAATAACTTCAGTTTTCATACACTAATGTATTTTGAAATCACAGTCTGCTCAGAAACAACCGAATCGCCATGACAAATGAATGTGGAAAGCTGTAATAACAGCCTGATACATCTAATAGCATGAACGAGCAAACAATAAACAGCCACAAAGCCGTCAGATTTTATACGACTATCATTACCAGTCAGTTAAGTCGATTATAATCTTTCTACGAGCATGCTGATGTATTAGGTTTACAAACAAAGAGCACCAGGTACATCAGAAATGGCTGCATGTCAACAATTCACAGTAATACATTATCTTCATACACGGCGAACAGCATCCGTTCATAAGATTAATGACGGTCACGCCATAGCGAAAATATACATCATGAATTTAAATATCATGTCATTGTCATTTGTGTTCCTTCCCATCACAACAACAAAAATGTCAAAGGCTGCTACTTATTGTAAAAATATATATTACATGCGTAAATTAAAGGAAATACGTGCGATTGTTTGGGAGACAGTATATGTAAAACCTTTACACTCTCATTTCTGACACCTGCCCAGATTAAAAACATCTAAATAACCAAAGCAGCGGATGTTTAGATACGAAGACGTCGGTGGGGTCCGATTCTCATTTATAACGACATTAAAGTACACAAACAGCCCATCCAAGCGTTGTTTCACGAACAACAGTTCGTATGAATCTTTATTAAAAGCCCGTTTTTTGACACGTTACAACCTTTCTGTCTATCGGCTCGTCAGATGCGCTGGACGCCGGTCAGTTTCCTCCACAGCTGGGATGGACTTCAACTGACGTGCGGCATACAACACGCCTAAAACACCACTTTAACCCAACACACAACCAGCAACACGCAACTCTAAGATCTCAACTCACTCGAAAAGGGTATGTGAGATAAACGAGCAGCTTTTCCTCAAATATGTGTTTGCGAGTCTGCGTTATTTAGGAGCTTCTATATCGCGGCCTACATGCGGCTGAAGCCTGCGACTTTCCTACCATTCGCTACGGCGACCAGAGGAGGAACCGCCGCCTGCCCATCTTTGACTTCACCCTTCACTCAACCTTAGGCTTTGATACGCTAACCATGGCTTAAGTCTGGTTCAAAACACTTATACAGACCCAATAAGGCTTAAGTAACGATACACAGATGCACTGACAGGCATTAAAGCAGTTGTTTAGTCGGTACTCACTTTAACTAGCTGGTCTTGTATTGCAGGGACTCACTCCAATAGTCACCTAGTTTAGGCGGGGGGTTCTGCCTTTAACCTGATCAGATTAACCTATCTGATAGTTTGAAATGAGCGCTCTTCCACAGAACAGAGGTTAAATAGTGATGAAATTTTTCCTACTTAGTTTTTACTGTTTATTAAGGCAGCAGATTCTTACCACCATCTTATATTGAAATGAAGAGGGAATACAGTAGCCAGTCGCCCTTCACCGAGTTTGCGCAAAGCTACGAGACGCGATGCATTGTGGGAGACGTAGTTTATTTCGCCGTCATACTTTGTACATACCATCAGCAACGAAGCATAAACTCCACAAGGGGCGCTAAAAACACGAGTCTACGGATAGGATACGGTGAGTATGTATTATTTATTTAAAGTCATTTAATTAAAGACAAATTGATGTTTTATGATTTAATATAGGCATACAAATCAGTACAAATCAAGATGTTT
>JAZGTJ010012177.1:0-16109 GCA_036877575.1 Botia almorhae
CTCAGTTGCTTCACCCGCAGCAGCCCGCACAGGTCAGCCGTTACCCGGGACATGAATGGCGTCCCCTGGTCGGTCAGGATCTCTGAGGGGAGACCGACTTGGCTGGCCAGCAGAAACAGCTCCTGGGCGATGGCCTTGGCTGTGGCTTTCCGCAGGGGAACTGCTTGTGGGTAGCGGGTGGCGTAGTCGACCATGACGAGGATGTGCTTGTGTCCTCGGGCAGACTTTGGCATGGCCCCACAAGATCCATTCCGATGCACTCGAAGAGCACCTCGATGATGGGTAGGGGAATGAGCAGACTAGGGGAGGCATCCTGGGTGCCGTGCGTTGGCAGGTTGGGCAGGCTTGACAGAACCATTTCACCTCAGCCTCCAGGCCGGGCCAGTGGAACCAGTCGCGGATCCGCTGGGTGGTGTTGGGTGCCCCTAGGTGCCCCGCCATCGAAAGTGAGTGGGCCAGCTCCAAGATGACCTCCGTTTTGGACCGCGGGACCACAAGGAGGTCCTTTCCCTCCCCCCTCTGCTGGGCAACGCAGTACAGCAGACCTTTGCGGACAATGAAGTGCGGGAGAGGATGGGGCTGAGGGAAAACGTCCTTCCCGTCGATGGCCCGCACCTGGGCCCAGCAGTGCTTGAGACGGGCATCCTTCCTTCGCGAATGAGGGAGGCTCCTTGGCGAATGAGCCTCCCTCCGTGGCCTGATGGTAAACATCACAAAAGGGGTTAGAGGAAGAAGGGGGGAACTCACCATCTCTCCCGCTGTCCGAAGCCAGCAGCGCCTGCCGGTGGCGTGGTCCTCGCGGCCGTCTGCTGCATCGACGGTTCCCCCCTGGGTTGGCGGGCTGGGTGATGGCGACGAGCAGGCGGTCGAACCCCGGTCAGTCCCGCCCCAGCAGTACCGGGACGGGCAGGTCCTGCAGCATACCCGCCTCAACCGGCCAGGCGCCATGGGCGATGGTTACCTGATGGGCCGGGACACATTGTGTATCCCCATGTACGCATGTGATGGGTAGTTCTTGTTCTTGTGGGAAGTGTTACCGGTTCCGGTTTACCTAATTAATGCAGCCTAATAATCCCTTAGGGGATTTGAGTAATAAATCCATATGACTATGTGTAGGCACGATTAAACAGGTGGGTCTTTAGTCTAGATTTAAAATGACAGAGTGTATCTGCCTCCCGGACAACACTGGGAAGACTATTCCAAAGTTTGTGTGCCAAATACGAGAAGGATCTACCACCAGCACTTGTTTTTGAAATTCTGGATACTAACAGAATTTTCAGATCGCAGAGAACATGAAGGACTATAATAGGAGAGGAGGTCGCTTAAGTATTGAGGAGCTAAACCATTCAGGGCCTTGTAGGTAATAAGCAGGATTTTAAAATTTATACGATGCTTGATAGGCAGCCAGTGTAGAGTTGACAAAACTGAGCTTATATGGTCATACTTGTTTGTTCTCGTTAGAACTCTGGCTACTGCATTCTGAACCATCTGGAGTTTTTGGATTAGTCTTGCAGGGCAGCCACCAAGTAGGGCGTTGCAATAATTGAGTCCTGTTGTCATGAATGCATGAATTAATTTGTCAATTTCTGACTTTAAGAGCGTGTATCATTGTTTTGATATATTTTTAAACTGAAAAAATGCAGTTTTACAAATATTGGAAAAAAGGCTTTCAAAGGACAAATTGTTATCAAAAATGACACCAAGATTTTTGGCTAATGAAGCAGCCTTTATAGAGCATTCATCAAGAGTAAGGCAGTGTTCCATTTTGCTCCGTGTGGAGGGTTTTTGTCAAATAAGTAAAACTTCTGTTTTATCTGAATTTAATAGTAGAAAGTTGCTAGTCATCCAAGTTTAGATATTGACTAAGCTTTTGTTAGTTTAGTGAATTTATGAGGTCATCGAACATGTGAAGCAGATGAGGGAGCGGATCAACTGGGTCATGCCATTAGTCCGGGAACACCTCTCTAAGGCGCAGCAGGCCCAACAACATCAATACAATCGGCCGGCTCAGCCACGGGAGTTCCAGCCGGGAGATCGCGTGATGGTCCTCGTCCCTACCTCCGCCTGCAAGTTCCTTGCTTCATGGCAGGGCTCTACCCTGGACCTCACCAAGGGATACTGGTAGGTACCTTTTACCCAATCCGCCAAAGAGAAAACTGCTTTTTTCCCCCAGCGGCCACTGGCAGTACCGGACTCTCCCCTTCGGGCTCCAGGGGGCCCCCGCGACGTTCCAGCGGATGATGGACATCCTCCTGCGGCCCCACCAGGGCTACGTGGCCGCCTACCTGGACGATGTGGTGGTCCACTCCGAGGCAAGGGATGAACACCTGGACCGCCTGCGGACTAACCGCCAACCCCCAGAAATGTCCCCTGGCGCTCTCGGAGGCAAAGTACCTGGGGTATCAAGTTGGCCGGGGCCTCATCCGCCCCCAGGAAAAGAACACAACCACGGGCTCGGTGAGACTAAGGGCGGCGAGCTGGTCACGGGTGGCGGTCCACTTCTTGAGAAGGTTTACATGGTAGAGTTGCTCGGGCCGCCTCCTACCCGGTTGCCGCAGGCGATAGTTGACTGGCCTGACATTCTCGACCACGGTGTAAGGGCCCTGCCACGAAGCCAGGAACTTGCAAGCAGACGTGGGGACGAGGACCATCACGCGGTCTCCCAGCTGGAACTCCCGTGGTTGTGCCGGCCGGTTGTAGTGCCGCTGTTGGGCCTGCTGCGCCTTGGCGAGTTGTTCCCGGACTAACGGCATGACCCGATCGATCCGCTCCCTCATCAGCTTCACGTGTTCCACCACGGTACAGTGGGGCGCAGGCTGCTGCTCCCAAGCGTCCCGTGCGACATCCAGGAGCCCCCGGGGTTGGCGGCCAAACAGGAGCTCAAAGGGCGTGAAGCCGGTTGAGGCCTGGGGTACCTCTCGGATGCCGAAGAGCACGTAGGGGATCATGTGGTCCCAATCCCGCTTGTCCTCTGCGGCCACCCGGCGGAGCATCTGTTTGAGCGTCTGGTTAAAACGCTCAACAAGTCCATCCATCTGGGGGTGGTATACCGTCGTTCTCAGTTGCTTCACCCGCAGCAGCCCGCACAGGTCAGCCGTTACCCGGGACATGAATACCCGGGACATGAACACCTGGACCGCCTGCGGACTAACCGCCAACCCCCAGAAATGTCCCCTGGCGCTCTCGGAGGCAAAGTACCTGGGGTATCAAGTTGGCCGGGGCCTCATCCGCCCCCAGGAAAAGAAGGTGGAGGCCATCTTCAGCGCCCCACAGCCCCAAACTAAGACCCAGGTACGCGCCTTCTTGGGGTTGGCGGGGTACTATCGCTGTTTTATCCCTAACTTCTCCTCCTTAGCCGCCCCTCTGACAGACCTGACCAGGAAGGGGCAGCCTGAGAGGATAATATGGACGGCGCTCACCTCCTCTCCCGTTCTTCGCGCCCCGGACTTCAGCTGACCCTTTCTGCTACAGACGGATGCCTCCGACACAGGACTGGGAGCGGTCCTGTCCCAAGTCCAGGGAGGTGAGAAGCATCCTATCATCTATATCATTAGGAAACTGTCCCCCACCAAGAAGAAGTATGCTGCCGTCGAAAAGGAAGCCCTGGCCATCAAGTGGGCAGTCCTGGAGCTGCGTTATTACCTCCTCGGCCACAGGTTCACTCTCATGACTGATCACGCACCCCTGCAATGGATGTCCCGGGCCAAGGACACCAACGCCAGAGTGACTCGCTGGTTCCTCGCACTCCAGGACTTTCACTTTGAGGTACGACACCGGTCCGGGGCGGCCAACGCGGATGGCCTTTCACGGATCTGGACAGCTTACGCAGGTCTCTCAGGGGTTCTTCCCCACCCACCCCTTGTTTCTCCCCTGTCATCCCCTTTCATCCCCAGGACCAGGTCAGCGCTTAGGGGGGGGAATGTGACGAGCGTCTCCGGGTTGATCAGCGTCACCCTGGCAACCGTCACACCTGCACAAGCTCATCACCAGCTGATCGGTCATAGCTGCACCGCATCACCACGCTGATTTTTAAGCCACCACCGCTCGCCCCACAAGTGAGCTTGGTCCCGAAGTGGAAAAGACTAATGTTGATCTCTATCCTCTATTTCAGAAAGCAGCGAGTGACTGACAGCCGTTTGGAGCACGCACTGACGCCCACTTTCACCACCATGAGGAGCACAGAGAGCGCGAGCCCCACCAGCCACACCAGCTTCTGCACATCATCCCTCATTTTTGTTGTAATAAATCCATCCTCCGGGGTTTTTCACCAGCTTGCCTTGTTGCGTGATTCTTCACCCGTGACAATATATATAAACAGATTAGAATAGGCAAACATGGACAATGACTAGAACCTCTAAACACAGAACGAGGATGACGAGACAATAACAGTCTCAGTGACACAACTGAGAAAAGCAAAAACCAGGGAACAAATAACAGAAGGACGAGTCACGAGACTGGGAAAAATCCACGACGAGAAAAACACAATTACTAGACCAACAGATACGGAACAACAGGCTATGAGGGGAAAAACGGCTAAGACACAAAACGGCCTATTGTAATGCACTACAAGGTGGTTGTTCACCATCCTCAATAAACAAGCAGGAGTTGGTCCAAAATACAGCAGCTAGATTTCATACCAGATCCAGAAAATACAATCTTATAGTCTAGATTTTATCATCTTTACACTGACTACCTGTGAAGTTCTGTATTACATAATAGATATTGCTGCTTATATTTACTTTTGAACCTTGGACCTGTTAATTGAGTAGGTTGACTTAGCACTTGTTGAGATATTTAAAAAGCATCTTCATCTTTGTAACTATAGAAGCATTTTGCCTGTCTGTGCTAACAGTAGCTGTAGGGTACTTGCTGTGTTTACTTTGTGCGGGCCCCGCCTTTTCTCTCGCACTCTCCGCCAAATTGGATAAGCACACACAAGCTTTAGAAGCCCGCTCTGTGGTTTCTTCTGAGGTGGAAGAAGAGCTCATTCTGGCAGCATCAGATGATGATCTGATTGCTAGCAAACAGATGGGTGCTGAGGCAGACCAGCTTCCTTTTTCTGGCACATTTGAGGAGCTGATTGAGGTTGTTTCTCATGCTGTAGAGAAACAGAGCCTTGACAGGAGAGACCGCACATAAAACATCTAAGATGGATGACAGATTTCTATAATCCATGCCACAAAGCAGGTGGTATGCCACAAAGCAGGTGGTTTGATTCATCAGCCATTCTAAGGCTGCCTTGGTGGCTACGAAGAGGCACCTGTGGCTCAACTTGTCGGGTATTCGTAACAGAGACAAAGGCTTTCTTTGGGAGGCCCCAGTTGCTCCTCAGGGGGTGTTTGATGACGCAGTGAGCTTTGTCGTCGACAGATACCAGGAGGCTAAAAAGCAATCAGAGGTGTTCAAGTAGCCCACTGTGGTCAGTTCGCTGCAATATCAGGTGATCCGTCCACCTCAGCTTCTTCTTCTCGGCTGCTTACAGGCAGCAGCAGAAGGCCAGCGTGGCTGCTTGAGCTCCCCATCAGAGATCTAAGGGGACTGAGCAGCCTACGCAGGCCTCCCAGCCAAAGAGGAAAATCGATCTGAGGACCGTGATCCCCTCAAAGGCCGAGAAGAAGAACACCAGACGCCAGCAGCAGCATACTGGGGGCCAGCCCCACCAAGGGGTCTTTCTATGCACACCATCTTACTGTGCCAAACCCCTCTCTGAGCCCCCAGTGGGAGCTTTTACTTTCCTTACCACCTCAGAAGTTTCGGAGAGTAAAAGGTTTTCTGACATATGCACTGTTGTGAATGAACAAGTGTGTTTTTGGTCTTTTCCTCACCACTGAAAGAAATCAGGCCACTGACACACACAAACTTCAGTTTTTTTCAGACTGACCTCTAGGGGTGTAGGCATCATTTCAAAAGTGAAGGGGGCAGAATTTTAAGTGTTATACCATTTTTTTCTGATCTTTGTCTAATTGATTAAATGTATTTTAATCTTGTATCTTTTTGCCTAATTGGCTTAATGTAAAAAGATTATTATAGTTTGTGGGTTCTTTAAGTTAAATCCTGTGTTAAGGGATCACACTTTCTATTGGCTGTGCCGGTGGCGCTGTTGCCCAATGAGCTGAACAATCTGCAGCAGAGCTTAGGAGAAATGCTGGAGGTGAGTTGTCTATGTTTCAGCTTCATCCTAATAGTTAAAAAAAATACATATTTTATATTAAATGTTGGACGCAGTATGGGAAGGATCGCATACAGTAGACAATGATTATTTTGTAGTGTTTTCTGTGTATATGTATGCCCATTTTTATAGTTTTTCTGTTTTGATGCACTCTATGATCTTTCCATATGCACCATTTTTCCATTAGTGTTGGTTTGCCTGTGGTGCCTGATGTCTTACAGCATTTATTGTTATACTGAGCTGAACAATATGGAGCAGAGCTAGGGTGCTGTAGGTGGAGCTCTAACCAAACTATTTTCTGTCTGTCTTCTACTGCTCTGTGTGCAGATCTGTGTGCAGATAACTGCAAATAAATTCCAATATCCTTCATGTTTGGAGTGCTTGTTCTGGTGAAGGGTGGGGCTGGGTCAGATAAAGCCAAAAGTCACATAATATGTTATTTATGTTTAAATCAATAAAACAAAAAATAAAGAAAGAGAAAGCAAAAAATGCGGATGTTCTGTACTGTATATTGCCCATTGTATTGTATATTGCACTATTTTGTTTACATATTTCAAATAGTGTTTGTGTATTATTGTAGGTACATGGCACACCGTAATGGATACTTGCACATTCACACAATATATTCTGTTCTATTTTATGTCCATGTTTCAGAAAGATAACAAAAAAAATCACTCCAACAGCACTATTGCAAAGAAAAAATGTATTGAACTCAATTAACAAACATGTCACAGTAAGGAAACCTTATCAGCAGAACAATACAAATTAGTTTAAACAGTTAAGGTAAAGGTATAAGAAACATTTCAGAGACAGTGCTGGTAAATATTTTGTATAATTCTTTCAGTTCAGGTGTTCATACAACAAAAGGTACACAACAACAAAAACATTTTGTTTTCAAAATGTGTAGTTACTTTGTTTTGCCTGTGGAAGGCAGTGTGGACATAAAACACATAATGTATGTGTAATAGAAAAAGATTCTTATTCCAGTAATGTTTTTCCTCACCTCTGAAGCCTCCTTGAAACGCTCTGCCTGGTCCATCCTCAATGTTGATTTAACATCTAGTTACGTCTATTGACAATAAAGATGTCTAAAATATTTTTTTTTGCTGTATTTTCCTAATGACAAATTTATAATTGGTTGATATATAGTGCTAAAACACTTGTAGATTAAGCATAGATTTTAATTGTAGATTAAGCATAGATTTCATGCAATGTATATAAAAATGCAATAGTAGGTGTCTATCACTACTTCAAAAATTTACAAAAGTAAACTTCTGTTTGTGTGTCATTTTGTTTCTGCCCTGACAACCCTAGACTGCCTGTTTGACTTGACAACACAGAAAAAGTAAAATTTGTGCAATAACGAAAGAGAACCCTATAAAAACCTATATCAGAATGTTAATGCAAACAATTCGATACTGCTTTTCTATTTAATAATATAATGTAAAATGGCAGGGTTAAACACACTCTAAAAATATTGTTCTTGAAAGGTTCTTTAATGATGACAATAAAAGTACTATTCAGAACCATATCTTCCTAAGAACATTTTTGTGCAGAAATGGTTCTTTGCATTGGAAAGAGGGTTTTTAGTCTTGCTGTTTTCTTTTTAAATTTGTAAAGGTTAATCAGTTATTTAGAAGCTGGTGCTGCCTCCTAATTGATTGTCAAAGCAAACAAACAGTCAGAGTTTTTCACTGGTGCTGGTGCTGCCTACTAAGGAGTGAACAAGACACTTTACTCACTCGGGGGCCGACTTGCTGTCCTCGGCAGGCGACTTTCTGGCACAACCTGGCACTTCTGAATCAGAGTCTGTAAGTGTGCTTTATTATTTTTTGAAGTATTGATTGTTCAAATGCGGAGTTTTGGCCAGTGTAAAGTAATGAATACTATTTGTCATTCTTACAATCAAAAGTGCAGATGGATTTATGTTTACAGACAGTGTCCTCTGTTCTCCACTTATAACTGGAGGCAAATAACTTTAGAATGGCTTTAAAAGCTGAAATTTGCAGTTATGGTAAAGTGCATAACATTTCTGCAACACGCTTGACAAATTTGCCAAATCACAAGGCTCTGTATTAGCTGGCCAATCAGAGTACATTGCGCTTTTTGGAAGGATAGGCTTTGGAGAAACCCACACATTTAGAAGGGCATAGAGGAGCTACAATAGACCTTTATCACAGCATGATTATCCGTAAGTGTTCGTCAAAGCAGTGTAGCGATTCTTACAGTTTGGCTATCAAAACAGTGGCACCGGCAAAGCGGATGACATTTTCTCTATTGACATTGCCACAATTTGACCAAGAAGACGTGGTTTGCTTGGTAAAAGGGCATACCAAAGTGAAATGTTCAAAGCTGGACAAAAAATACAAATTCTTCTTAAACAGTTTATTTTTAACTTTCAATTTCACTTTGGGCATATTCTGTTTAATAGTTATACTGTAAGCTTCAGGTTATTACTTAGAAAGATGTTCTGCTACAATTTTGACTAACACTGACGTAGCCTTAATAAAGAAAATAGTATAAATAAATACAAATAAATGTCTGCAGGAAGCCAATTCTATTCAGTTTGCAAAGTCTACGAATAAATAAATACTAACGCAAGCCTATTCATGTCATGTAATCAATCATGTGATAACCTCCCTCCTTCCTTTGCATGTAGTGTCAGATTTTGTGAACAGAGAGGTATTAGTACAGGCAAGTTGCTACTTGACAATGTTAAAGAACGAGGAACACTATAAACTACAGGTTGCTCAATGTTCAGAAAGTTTAGTCATACTTCAGTCCCTACTCACTGAAACAACATTTATTAAAGGCATTTTGCGCTCTCCTGTGTTCAGCATTTGGACACAAATTTATTGCAGTTTCAGTGGTCCGTTTTAGTTTCACACATAGCTTCAAAATTGCACAGAATCTTCAAAAATGGTCACTCTGTAGAAAATAGACATCATCATGCATACTGCACACACATACTCCAGCATATTATTTTAAACAGTCCTTCATCCCTCTCTCACTCAAGCTTTCCTCAGTTCTTTTTATATTGGGAAATCATGAAAACTGAGATAAGGGTGTTGTTGTTTAGAATTAGAGCAGCCCGGTATGCTGCAATAGCACTGGCGAGAGGATTCAGCCATTAGTTTTGATTGCATTGCGATGATACTGGACATAGCGACACACTGCTTCACTTTCTGGAAATAGAAAGTGTGATAGAGGTCTATAGTGTGCAGTATGTGAAAAACTATTTTCTGAAGAAAATGTGAATGGTGCTTGTCGTAAAAAATATCTGGAATATTTAAACGATGTTAACATAATTTAAAATAATATTAGCATGTTTTAGAATTAAATTACATGATGTTAACATGACTTAACATGTTAGCATGACTTAGCATAATGTTAACATGACTAAGCATGAAAGATATACTAAAATATGGCTTATTCATAAGGTTAGGAGGTTGCTAGGGTGATATAAATGGTTGCCAGGGTGTGGTCAGGAACGTGCCTATAGCCCACCTAAGCAATACCTTCCAAAACCGTGGCGCCGGCACATCGGATGACATCCTTTCTATTGACATCGCCAAGAATATGTGGTTCGCTTGGTAAAAGAGCATACCAAAGTGAAGCTGGACAAGGAATACAAGTTCTTCTTCTAGTAGTTTATTTTTTTGTTTATTTTAGTTTATTTTTAAAGTCAATTGCAATGTCAACATATTCTGGTTGCTAGTTATCCTGTTAGCTTCAGCTTATTACTAGGAGAGACGTTTTGCTATGAATTTTGTATAACATAGACAAAGTCTAAATAAAGAGACCTCTAAAACAGTATGTTGATTTACAGAATTTAAGCAAATAAATTGTATGCCTGCACATTAATTCCAGCGTGCATGCAGCTTCATTCTGATAAGTTGTAAAGTTGTAATAGGTCGCAAACAATGCTGCCAGGCTCTTAACAAACATGGTTGAATCTCTGAACATGGTCCCAGGACGACTTCCTATTTAACTGACAAAATCCACTTGCTTGAGATCATGGATTCACCTTTAGAAATATAAAAGTGCATAGATTAATAAGTGTTGTAAAAGTATGGTTTATAGGAGGCTTATGTTAATAAATAAGGACACTGATACTATAATATTATAAACTAAAAGGTAACAAAGATTGTTATTAATTATAAGGATTTCTGTTACTAAGGGGAGGAGTGGTTAATTCCTAGTGCTAACTATGGAAGGAATACAGAAGTGATAAAAGAACTGTGAAATAGAATACAGGAACAGGCAAACTGGCAAAAAAAACAAATCATAAAAGTAAGAGAGAAAACATTTAAGTGTGTGTATAATGGTGTAACGAGGACTCGGGGACGTTCAGATCCATGTGCAGCTCTTTAATAACAGAATGAAAAAACAGGCAGAAGTCAGGGTAGGCAGAAAACACAATCACAATCCAATATCCAGGCAAAGTCAAAAGGCAGGCAGCAAACAATCACAATCGATAAACAATAGAAACAAAACAGGAAGACAATCGAAAATAACGCTCTGAAATGTTTGATGGGGCAAAACAAGACATCACACTGAACCATAAAATGCTCGGGTTTAAATAGCCAGGCTGATTGGCAACAGGTGTGGCAAACAGGAAGTAATCAGCCCTAGGTACAGGGAACATGGGAAATGTAGTCCAAACTGATTCTAGTACTCTGGTGACGGTTCCCTCTGGTGGCTGGGAGGAGGCGTAACAAATGGAGATGAAGCACATTACAGTGGATGATCAGTCTGGGTGAATCTGTTAATCCGTCATTTCCATGTCGGCTGCAGTTGCTGCAAAGAAAAAAAATATTTTGCATTACAGTTCAACCTTTCAAGTCATTAATAATCAAAATAATATTACTTACATCAGCTTCAATTAGAAGGGATTCTGTGCTCTCTTTAAAACGGGCCATTAGGAGTTTGGGGATGCACAGGATCAAGGATTTCCCTTCTGATACTTTGACAGAACAGCATGCACCTCATTGTTTGTGGCCTTTTCTTGATAAGAAGCTTAGAATCCTCTTTCCTTTCCTTTCAATGCTCTCCATGATTATTTGGAGCAGTGAGATGTCAGTAACCAAAAAAACATGTAAAAAATCCCCTTGAGACTAAACAGGAAAGGAGTTCTTTAGTTCGGACACTGGCAGAGATGGAGTGGTGTTTATATCACGGAGCTGACAATAATATGTGACTTCCATCAACTTGTGAAGTTCTCCTTTATTGGCTCCAGACATTCCCTCGGTAAAATAAAGCATGACCATTTGCTTGCGCTTCTCTTCTAGAGTGTCATCAAAATACCTTCTTGTTTCCATGCATCTAGCAGTTTGTGACATTGGATAGGTATTCCATGAGATCTTCTTTCATATTGTGGAGGTCAGCTTTTTTCAACACCAATAGCAGTAAGCCCATGTAAGCCGTCAAGTTTTTTCATCAGAGAGACCAGGTAACAAAAAGCAGATAGTAAGTTTTATCTCCTTTAAATTGGACATACCTTAAAACGATGGAAAAGAATGGTTTAACACAATCACAGACAAGCCTTTAGTTACATGTTTTGTACTCTTGGAGAGAGTAATAATCTAATAGTTCCTTTTGAAGTACACACCAACTGCCCAGCATGTCGTTCCTCAGACACAAAGTAGACCACTGAATTTTGGTGAACAAGAATTAGTTTAATTCTGCCAGCCTCCAAACTCTCATCATTATTGCCCATAAAAACAACCATGCCTTTCCCGTACTTGGTTCCTTTCAAAGTGATTTCAGTAACTACTAATGTATTGCATGGCTAAAAATCTAAATGATTAACTGATTCCTTGATTACTTCATTATAATTATTGAAATTCAATTCAGAGCATTTTTTAACTTGCACAGAAAGCTGAAAGAGGTTTCCAGCACTTAAATAAGCTTGGAGAGGCTGGCACATTTCTGCAAATGTTGCAGAAGTGTCTGCAACACATTGCTTGATTTTTTCTAGCACGTTCACTCTCAGACCGCTTAGTCCAGAAGCGAATGAGCAGTCCAAATTGTTTTATAAGCTCTGAGTAATGGCACAATCAGTGATGTTTGGGTTTGGTAAGCTTAGAAGGGAGAATCACACACCTGTTCATAGACTGCAAAAATCAAAACTTCACAGGCTAATACATGCAGAGAAATAAAGCGTGTACACTGCAATTTTCAATGTACTTCCTAATGAACAACTGAAATACAAAATGATATATGGTTTTCAAAATTTTAAGCAAATAAAAACCCGTGCATTTGTATTCACCCCTTGTCATCTGATACCACTAAATAAAATCCAGTGCAATAAATTGCCTTCAGAAGTCACCTAATTAGTTAATAGAGTCCACCTGTGTGTAATTCAGTCTCAGTAAATAAATAAATACACCTGTTCTCTGAAGGCCTCAGTGGTTTGTTAGAGAACACTAGTAAATAAAAAGCATTATAAAGACCAAAGAACTCACCAGATAGGTCAGGGATAAAGTTGTGAAGAAGTTTAAAGCAGGGTTAGGTTATAAAAAAATATCCCAAGCTTTGAACATCTCAGATTGCAGGCGCTACATAGATTTAATTTTATATAAACTTTTGTAATTGCTGGTGTAATTGCTCTAGAGCTACTGGGACTAGGGGAAGTGGGTAGCAAAATGTAATTCCTAAAACTCCATCCTTCTTAAAGAAGAATAAACCTGCCGATGCTGGGGAATTGGATGGGCGGATAAACCCTTTGACCAACGCGTGTGAGTAATTCATGGTACAGGAAGGTTTGTTCAATGGGTGACTTGAGCTAGACAGCGGTCATGACAAGTAATTCCCTATTGGGTAGTTTGGCCCTCTTTCCAGGAGATGATGGGGTTGTGGGAGCGTGACCAGGGTAGCCCAAGGATAATAGCATCATCCTTTAGATTAGATGAGGGAATTACGTAGAATTGAATGATTTCAGAATGGAGAGTGCCTACTTTTAACTGGACATCTTAGTCACATGGTGAATCCTTCCTAAACCCAGGCGGAAGTGATTAGTCCTGGGTATGTGGCATTCTGGGAGATGTACTCCGAATGTGAGTAAGCTAGAATTTCGGTGGCGGTTCCCTCTGGTGGCGTGGAGGAGGTGGAGCTAGGGTCTCCTCCGTGACACATGTAAAGCAACTAAAACATGTAAAGCCACCACAGCTAAGGTTAACTGGAGTAAGAGCAGTGCACATGTGTCAGGATTTTAATAGTCCTTTCTTCCAAGTGGTTTGCAGTGGAGGAGAGTGGGTTTCAAATACCTAGGGTCTTCATAGGCACAGATGATTATAGGAGACAAAACTGGGAGGGCCAGGATCTAGTCAATATCAGATTCAGAAATAAGACCTTTAGACTTCAGATGGCTCAGAGACTCCCCTATGGGGAAGTTGTGACCTGGGATGAAGTAGCCTGTGCACTTCTGAGAAGAGCGGGCAACATGGGTCTAGACCAACATCTGTTTCTCATGGACATTGAAAAACTGAACCTGACTGGATTAACAGGTCAATGACTGACCTATCTGACTAAACTTTCTACAGGTCAATGTTAAGAGCATGGTCACTTTTTAAGTTCTTTTTAGAATTAAATGGTAGGGAAAAACCTTGGCTGAGAGAAGAACTGCTGCTTTTAAAAAGTGTAAGGCTTCATCAGCAGACAGCTGTTGGTCTCCCCACCAGCAGGCAGTGTCCTGGTCTGCACATTCCTAGTGGTCGGATAGTGACTCATCCTCCGAGCCAAAAGAGGGCATCATCACTTGAAACTGTCTTAAAATCACCCAGTCATTAGCCTAATTTGCACCACCTGTTTCTAGCCCTACTTAAGTCTGCTTCTCACTTGCTGTTGTGTTCAGTCTTGAGCTCCGTTGCCTCAGTGTTTCTGTGAGTACTGTTTAACAAGATTAGCTCTTTGTTTTTTGACCATTGTGTCTCTTTGTTTTTCCTGTTTGTTTTTGATTGGAAGCTCGGCTTCTTGTTACTTTTGTTACTTGTAAAACGTCTACAGTGAAGACACCACCCCCAGTTCATCATCTGGAATCTTTCTCCCAGTCACCATCAGCCAAGGCGACCAACAGCATCAGCTTCATGCCTTTATTGACTCGGGAGCTGCTGGGAACTTTATGGATGTAGACGTGGCCAAGGACTTAGGCATAAAGACTTTAAAGACATAGCACTGGATGGTTGACCCCTGGGCTCTGGACAGGTCAGTAAAAGCACCACACCTCTCGTATTACGAATAGGACAACACCAGGAGAAGATACAGTTTTTTCTTACTCAATCACCAGTGCTTCCTTTAGTATCGGGCTATCTATGGCTGTTTCAACACAACCCTCAAGTTGATTGGACTGAAAGGGTGGTGAGGAATTGGGGAACAAATTGCTGTATTTCTAAATTTTCCTTATGTCATCTTTCCGAGCCATCACAGACCTCCCCAGGGACCCATCCAGTTGGTACTACTGTGGGCATCTCTTCTGTGAACACCGTGGTACTGACCACATCCAAACTCAGAACCATTGTCAATTAACCTCCAGTGCACACCCCAGAGTCAACTTTAAAACTTCAGTCAGCAAACCTCAAGTTTTCTGAGGTAAAGAATCATGTTTCTAATCATGCAGAACGCTCCCCTAAACTTGCTCAAGTTCCCTCAGAATATGCTGATCTGATTAAAGTTTTCAGCAAGACCAGAGCTGCTGTGCTACCCCCTCATCGACCCTATGATTGCGCCATTGAATTGCTCTCTGGAACATGTCCTCCTCAAGGGAGACTAACGAATTTGTTAGTTTTGTTGCTGTCTACGTCGTGTTAGTCTTAGTCTCAGTTAGTCTTAGTCTCAATTGTTACTGTTTATTTTCTTGCGTATATTTTATTAGTCATCCCTTATTTTCATTTGTTGTATTCTTAGTGTTTGATCATTGTCATTTTCATTTATCCCTCCTTCACGTTATTTTCTTGAGTCTTGATTTTCATGCATTTTGATTCCCTTTATTTATTTAATTAATCAGATTCAGTTTAGCTCCTTGTCGCCAGTTTAGCTAATGAAATGCAGTTAGTATCTAACCAGAAGTGCAGGAATATAGTGATTTATATACAGATAAGTGCAGGGGAGTTGAAAATATTATGCACAGAAAATGTGCATAATATGAGCAGCGGGTGTAAATATAAGGTTATGTGTGAGGTATGGAAAACAATAGCAATACAAATACAGATACAGATAGTTATATGTGCAAAAATGTTTTAAATGAGTAGTGCAAATAGTATGGCCGTTGAACAATATACAGAATGTGCAAAATATGGGTAGTGCAAATAAGAAAAGCATGACCAATAAAAAATGTACATATGTGCAAAATAAGAGTAGTAGTAGTAACAGTTTGTGCAAATATGAATAATGCAAATGAGTTCATAAGTATGAGTTCCATGAGCACTGGAACAAGTGCAGGTGTAATTAGATTGGAGGTGCAGGGTCACTGCCTCGGGGAAGAAGCTCTTCCTGAGCCTACTGGTCAGAGAGCGTAGACTCCTGTAGGGCCTGCCAGATGGGAGGAGGGTGAAAAGTCCATGGTTAAGGTGGGAGGCTTGCTTGATGATGTCTTTTGCTCTACCCAGGCAGCGCTTGAGATAAGTATCCTAAATGGTGGGTAACTTAATGCCGGTTATCCATTGAGCAGTTTTTACCACCCGTTGGAGTGCTTTGCGGTCTGACATGGAGCAGTTGCTGTACCATACTGAGATGCAGTTTTTGAGTACTTCTACAGCAGTAGAAGTCCACAAGTATCCTTGGGCACAGGTAAACTTTCTTGAGACTCTGTAAAAAGTAAAGGTGCTGCTGCACCTTTTTGACTAGGGAGGAGGTGTTTATGGACCATGCGAGGTCATCAGAGTTACAAGTTACAAGTGGAGTTTATTGTCATTTCAACCATATACAAGTACACAGTGAAACG
>JAZGTJ010012178.1:0-16108 GCA_036877575.1 Botia almorhae
ATGCGTTTTGCCGCAATCTGTAACCTCTGTCTCTCTGTCGCCAACTCTGTTTGAAACACAAAATTGCAGGTTACTTTACATACTTTTCTTTATGAACGTTGAAGTCAAAAGAAGCAAACTGACATTTCTGGGGAAATCAGACCCACAGCTCAAATTATAAATCACACTGTTGTGAACTGGGTGAGATAAGGAGATAGGAGATAACTATTTTGAACATTGATTTATTATGTACTTCCTCAATAACTGATGTTTGTTTGTTTCTTACCAAATGCAGCTATAATCAATGTATGAAAGATAAAAATATTTCTTGGTTGCTACTTATAATGCAACGAATTTCAAACAAATATAGTTTTTGACGATCTAGTGACTCCCAAACATTCCCCTCGCTTGCCTGTGGTTGGACAAACAGCCAGTGTTAGTGTACTGGGCGGCTGGGATGCCCAAACAAACACAGCAATGTTTTGATAGCGCCACAGTGTTTGCAGTTTTTGGGGAAATCAACCTGCTATTGGCTTAGCTGTCTCTACATATTTGAATGGGTTCTGGCATAGGATATGCATTTGGTTAAATGGACTGAAGGATCTTGCAATGTGAGGTGAGCAGCGTCACTGTTGTTAATTTAATTGCATAGATGGCCGAAGTCACCCCGCTAACGGGGAACGTTCTCAGAACGTTGGCTAATGTTCTATAAAAGTTCTCTCAAAGTTACATTCTTGCAGAAACATCAGTAGATCTTTTTTAATTATATATATCCTATACATTAAAAACGTTGTTCTTAATACGTTATAGAAACGTTAGGGAAATAAAGAGCAGCATGAAAGCTAATTGTACTAGTAGACGTTTTTTCACAAACAAAAACATGACGCTTAAGTTGTTATCTGGGTTCTTACGACCTCAGATTGTCAGCTGGGCATCTGTCCTGCGGTCACACAGTGTCTGTTCAGAGCAGCGCGGCAGGAAATGATTTCGGCAGAAGATGTGTTGGTCTGATTTCACTCGAGCTACCACAGCTCCTGACTGATGTCATTACCTGATTGCCTTTTATCTCTCAAAGAGTATTTAGCAGGTTTTGTCATCAATCTGAAGAACAAACACCCCGTGCTTAAATCTCGCTTTCTCTTTGTCCTCGTCCCAAAACAGCTCTTTTCCAGACTTTTGCCCTTTTTTTCACTCTCTCTTATCTATTTTTGTGCTTTTCCACTCAGGCAGTGTGAAAATATCAGCTGCCAATCAGGTCATGTGGTGGCGGCCGCTGGCAGGAAGCAGGTGTAACGGTGTCGAACCTGGTGCTCCCGGGCTCTGCATGTTACCTCCTGCTGCCTCTCTTCAAGCCCCGATTCTTATCCCTTTTACTCCCCAGGAGACATTCCGCTTTGCCTATCTGCCTGGCAGGCAACACCGAGGGGATGAACCCAGCTGCTTGTGTTATTTGTAACTGTGATACGCCAACTGGGGCAGCATTTATAAACAGTCTGCAGCCTGCAGTCAAAGTACACTGACTACAAACAACATTACAGAACTTTCATCTGTTTCCATGCTATTATATCTTTAATGTCTAAAACTATGGCGTACCGTTATTAAAGAGACAGTTCATCTAAAAATGGAAATACATTAATACAGTTATACCCCCTATTATATATCATTTTTTATATATATATATATATATATATATATATATATTTGTGCATTTGTTTACCAAACTGAGGCAAAGAAGATTCTATAATCGTTAACTCACCTGTGTGTTGTTTTAACCCCACGCGACTTACCTTATTCCAAAAAACACAAAACATGTTAGGCAGAATACCGACATCCTCGGTCCCCATTCACCTTCACTGTAGAAAGAAAAGCAAATAGAGAAAATGTCGATATTGTTTAATAATTATTGTCTGCCATGAAGTAAAAGAAAGTCGTACAGGTCTGGAATCAGTTTTCATTTTTTGAAGATTAACCCTTTCATTAACAATTTAGGGGTTGTCTATGTCTCAGGGCTCCTTGAAGAGATTTTTATTGAATATTTATGAGGTCATTGTGTAGTTTATTGAAAACTGTGGTACATAATTCCTCTTCTCGGCATCCCCAGCTCATCTTTCATCCAGCTGAGAAAGAATTTTTTACTCCTTATTTTGGAATGAAATATCTCATTTTAAATGCATTTATTTACAAGTACAGAAGCGCGTCTTTCACTTTCTCTGTCTTCTGATTTGCTGGTTCACGTTCTGGTTTGCTATTTAAAATCTTATGATAAAACAGCTGGAGTTGTTGTCATACTGTGCTTCAACCCAGTTAGGAGGGAACATTCTCAGAACGTTTACACGATAAAGCTATCAAGAAACATTCTTGCAGTTATGCTAGTAGAACGTTTTAACGCTACATATCATAAATATCCAAACCAATGTTCTTAAGTAGCTGGTGGAACATTGTAAAAATGTCACAGAATTAAAAATAAACAATTGAACAACCAAGCAGTAACGTTAATACAACTTTACTGGAACCTTGAAAATAACATTTTTGTTAATTAATGGAATCGTTAGGAAAACGTTCTTACGACCTTGAATTGTCAGCTGGGATGTCATTTCCGCCCTCTCTTATTTAAGAGGTTAAATAAATAAATATGTTTAAAAAAATAATGCGCGATCCGTCCACTGTCAATGACGCAATGCATTTCAGGCAGAGAGAGTTTGACACCATCTCTTCATTAAAATCAAGTGACTCACATTTCCCTCTTGCTAAAACAAGACCCCTGCAGTCTCTCGTCTCACCGTCTGTTTACCGCGGAGCTGCCAGTGGCCAGACACGCAGCGATAACCTTCAGAGCGCTGCAATCCAATTTCCTGCAGTCTCTCATTTGCATGTGCTGCGCCTGGCCTGATATGTTGAAGCATTCGCTACATATATCCACTTGACTTTTACTGCATCTTTATGTAATAAAGCGCGGCGCTCGAGGAGGACTCGCTCACGGCTCATCTGTTCCCCTGCGTCAGCTCCGCTGTACAGTATGTCCCTGTTAATTAAAAGCAGGGGGTAAAAACTGCTTGTTAACACCCCCGGGGCAAGTGGAGGGGTTGTGGTCATCTGCTTGACATAATCTGTAATTGTCAGGCATGTTGAACCCTGAGATGGCAGTCGTGCAGGATTCATTTAATTGACAATAACCAGCGCAGACAGGCCGTGGTTATTTTCCTGCTCTCAGCTCAATTAATACGCAACAGGAAGCGTGACACTCCAGCCCAGTAAATTGTTCTTCAATCTTCCAGGACAAACAAGAGCACAAGTGATTCTCCGAACACAAACAGAGCTGCGTTGATACTGGCATCACTTTCAAAACAATGAAGTCTGAAGCTTATTCTCGGGGCCCGAAGCAGTGGCACATCCCAGCTAACAGGAAACGTTCCCAAAGCATTGGCAAATGTTGTCTAAAAGTTCAAATCAAAAAGCATTCCTGCAGTAATGTTAGTGGAATGTTTTTGACGTTTTTAACATTCAAAGAACTTTCAAAATAATGCTTTTTATGTTTTTGTTATATAACGGAAAATTAAAACCGTTAGCTGGGGATGTGATATATATAAACCAGGTTAATCGGATTCTGGCTATGTGAGTCTGTTAACGTTTTTAAACTACTTAGGAATATTGTTTTTGATACATGATGTATAACGTTAATAAAGTTCTACTAACGTTACTTCAAGAACTTTTTGATAACTTTTAGAGAACGTTAACCAACAATCTGAGAATCTTCCCTGTCAGTTTGCTAACTCCCTCTTTCCAAAACAGCGACTCACTGTGTAGCAGGTTAACACAATTTACAACACAATATTGAGATACTCTGTGTGAGGAACACAAGCGAGACTGTTTGGTATTACTGGATTGGCCTGTTTAATGAAAAGCAGAGGGCCTGGGGAAGCACAGAGGGAAATATTTGAGAATAGCTGTGATAAATTAAATTTTTTTTAATACTTGACCCACTGTTCCATTCTGATGCCAGAACCCATTTCCTACCGTGTGGATCTCATTAGAGAAAACTATCAGACCCCTCATTAGCTCACCGCCCAAGATGGAGGGCCTCAATCTGCGGAGGACAGCACAGCAGAAGCGCATTCTCGCGAAGCTCGTGACCCGTGCGGTTTGCTCGATCCGCACGGCTCCGTTTATAATTAATTGCGTTCGTATTTCCTTCCCCTTTAGCGCCATCCCACCCCCCCATTCTCTGTACACTGTGAACTGCCTCAGGCAAAACTATCGATTAGCAAGCGGCGCTCAGGGGACCTCTCGGTGGTTCCATTAAACACTCATATTGTATCTGTGAGGGAAAAGAGTTCCATGCAAGGAATTCATTTTCCGCCATCTTCATTACATTCGCATATTTTCCCCGCGATGGAACAGACTTCTATTCTCACGTAGATTGTACTCTCTTTTGCCCCAATCACCCCCCCCATGCTAGACGGCAGGATAAATTAAAGGTATAGTTCACCCAAAAATGAAAATTCCATTTTTTATTCCATCTTGAGGTAGAAAAGCTCATTCATTAAAACAGCATGCAAAAAAAAAGACTGACAAAATCATTATTTCAAATTTCTCTTCATGTGTTCCACACAAGAAAATGGGTTTAAAACAGGGCAATGGTGAGTACGACTAAACGATAATTTTTTGGACATTGTTCCTTTAAGGCTTAGCAGGAAACTGTGTTTTGTTAGTAGTTCTGGCTGCAGTTAGGATGGAGTTTCTGCTTTCTATTGATTTGTTATTAAAATGTGGTGCCCTCAGGCCTGTCAGATACAGACAGTGTGAAAATGAAAACCATCATCACCTACTGATTTCTCCACTGGTGCAGAGGCAGGTGGTGTAGAGGAGAGCGAGCCGCCCTCTTCACATCTAGTCTTTGTGACAAGAGTCTTCTGCAAGATAACAAACAGTAAAAACAACACTGAGACAACAGAAGTTTGGGAACCTGTAGCCACGCGTGACCTACAAGCATGAAGATTCCATGTCAAAGAGACCGTCTGATATACTGACCGTCTTATATTGTTCGTGAACTATTATTATTATACCGCAGATGTGTTTGTTAGATCAATATAACATCCCTTAATTTTACATACATGCCAAATATTGGATCAATGTTATGTGTATAAACACAAAAAACATTTTACCGTTTAAAATGATTCATGTAGCTCTTGGGAGAATAAATGTTATTCCAGATCGGCGTTTGCAAAAGCAGCATCTTATATTTAGTTAGCAAGCTAAAGGCAAAGAAAAACTCCAAACATATTCTTGACAGAACAGATGAAGACTTCCAAACTACAGAAACCATTAAAGGAAATGCTAACAAACTCAAATATATTTTTGTATAACCGGCATCAAAACTCTAGAAATCTACATCAGACGCTGGTGATAAAATAATAAACCAAAAGTGCAGCGCAGACTTGTTATTGTGGGTTTAAAGGCTCCTGCTCTATAGCTGACATTGCTTTGTCCCTAATTGGTCTCTGGTAGAGCCCTTTGAGGCTGTTTGGGCCACTGTCTTTTCCCTGGGGATCTCATTGTGAATCTGCTGCCGCCCGGGCTGTACGCTGTCCAAGTTCTTCTCTCCACAGGGAGGCCTGGGTCTCCTCATTACCAAAGGAGACGCCATTCCTGATCGATTTGGTTCATTTGCTCCCTGAGCTTAAAAACCTCCAGAGTTAGTCTGAGTACAAACCGGCTCTTACTGCAGCTCTGAGTTTGAGTTTTTTTGCTGGCGCGTTTTGGAATAAAGAAAAGGTTAGACGTATCGCGCGTCGTCCCCGAAGACCCGGTGACAAAATAGTGGCAGTCACTCTGAGAGTTTAGAGGAAAAACAACAAGAGTTGAGCAGAGTGGAAAGTGTTTGGTTTCGTTTCGCAAAAGCGGTGATTTCAGCAGCACAGACAGCTCCTGGCGGGCTGGTGCTCATCGAGGGTGAAATGGAAGAAGAGGAGACCTCGCGGTAAATTGCAAAGACTGCACAAAACTCAATAAGCTGTGAACTGAAGCTTTCGATCAGGGATTGCAATAACAATAGGCTGAGAGTGCAGAAAGATGACCGAGGCATTTATCTTCCTTCCTGTGTGTGTGCGAGCATGCGTCTCCTCCAAAGTCCCGGCTTTTTTAGCAGAACTTTGCGAGGCATTAAAGTTTGACCACTCTGTCACTACACATATTCAACACTGCGTCCTCTGTCTGAGGGATTAGCGAGGAATCTCATGAAGCTCTGACAGGCTGCAGATAGCATGTGTAATCGGGTGGGCAAAACCAGAGGAGATGATAGCACAAGGGCTAACAGGACACGTTTTGCAGAACAGTGGCTAATGTTCTCTAAAAGTTCTCTCCAGCTTATACAAAAGTTCTTGCAGTAACATTAATAGGCTGTTTCCTAAGACTTTAAAAAATAACGTTTTTGTTACTTAATGGAAATGTCACAGAAACGTTCTTACACTCTAAAATTGTTAGCCGAGATCGCTGCCACCCTAATTCTCCACAGTATTCTGGAGAAACCCCTCTGACAGTAGAAAGCACGTCTCGGTGGGAGAGAACCAAACCTGGCAGCGGAGAGCGAGGAAGGCACAGGAGTCCCGCTCCGTTCCAGCTCGCTCGCCTCTGCAGCTTGAGTGATGAAGCTGGTAATTATTACTGACAAAGATGGATGGCGAACTTAAAGCAAGTTTTCTAGGAGCAAATTGATGACTTGTGTATCAATCCATCTGAGAAGAGGTTAATAAGGCTGGTACTCAGGAGCGATTATAGTTTATGCCCTCTATCAAACACCAGGCCGAGATTAGAGCAGCGCCGAGGGTTATTCCAGTTTAGAAATTTTAATTTAGTTTTCATTTGTGTGTGATTTTCAATTTGTCCTTTCAATTCAGTTTAGTCTTCATTAGATTTTACTCTACAGCGTATAGAAGGTAACGTGCAGTTACCTGCAGTTTCTACTTAATAATAATTTTATCAATATCGCTTAAATAAAACTGGTTCCGTTAGCGTATGAAGCGCATTTTTAGGTTACCTGTCGAAATGTTTTTTACAGCATGTGACAGATTCAGTTACGTTTTCAGTATATTTACTATAACGTTTAGTTTTTGTGTTTTATGACTGAAATATTTGAAATATGTTTACAGGCATTACATTTCTCAGGGCTGTCTGCTGTTTTTAATATCAGGTGCCACCTTTATGTTATATGTAGGTTGTTCATGTTTCCAGTTAAATATTTTATATATTGTTCTATATTTGTATTTACTTGTGGTCTTTTTATTTTTTTAGCTTAGTTTTAATTAAGTTAAATTGAGTTTTTTTTTGGTTTTTAAAAACAAATGTTGCTTTCATTTTCATATTATGGCAGCACCAACAAAATAATGTCCATCACACACAACATGAGGGAAAAAACTGATGGCAAGCTAGCTTTGAAAGCATAAGATCCCGCCCTCCTTCAGAGCGCTCTCTAAAGCCACGCCTCCTCCAACACATGAATGCATAAATAACAAAGGCCGAATGCAATGACCGGATGAACATATTATGGTCCCGCGTCTTCAACAGAAAATAAATATATATTTAAATACATATTTTGAGACCACATAACTTGATTGCCGTTACGATGTGAGAAAAATTTCAAGCAGCATAACAAAAAATGCTTCCGGGAAAGAAATCGCCTGCCCGGCCTTTAATTATGCTATTAGGATCTTGAAGAACATGTTTAATGTGTAGGCTTGGAGCTATTTAAAAGTCTCGTTGCCCTGCTCTTTCTAACTCCAGTTCGGTTCAGCCGATCAGTGTAGCACTTGAAGCTAATCACATCGTTTATGAATTATGCACTGCAGCTCAAGGCTTTTACATTGAGTTAAAGAGGGCAGCCTGGCTGAGAAGCCATTCATCTAGCGTGAATCAACAGACAAGCGGCAGAAAGAGAAGACACTGAAGCGCCGAGTCCCACGGAGCCCCCTCAACCTATCCTGTTAAATTAATGTATTTTGTGACGCGCACCGCACGCGGGCTTGTCTCCTCGTCTGCTTAGACATCAGGACGGAGATAAAAGGTTATTTCGGTCCTCGGATAGCACCTGCCGCCATCAAACGTCCCGCCTGACAGAAATTTATTTCAGCCGAGAAGATATTCGAACAATAAAATCAAGCATTAACGGCGCCCCGTGCGTGCGATCTTGCGACGAAATAACAGTCAGGCTTAAAAAGGTCGATGACCTTTTATGCTGTAAAAAATCTCTCTTAAAGTGACAAGCATGAAATTTTCAGCCCGTGCGGCAGGGCTTGAGAAATGCCTGGATGAACTTAATCAGACGGAGGTCGTGGGGTCCGCGTCCTTGTCGTGGATCTAACACGTCTCTAGAAAGCTTTATGAAACACGAGTCATTTCTGCTCCACTGGGGTCACTGGTGCCATTTGCGTCCTCCATACACTGTAAAAATGAGTTTAGGGATGAACAAAAGGCACCAGCTTTTGCTTTGTGTTAATACAGAAACTGTACAGGCCCGTTTCCACCTACATGTTTCCTGTGTACATTTCACACACTTCCTGCAAACTGGTTGCAAATGCATCAAGGGCAAAAGCTGTTAAAAAGATGATTTGATTGAGTTAATGGAAGGGAACTGATATATACGGTCTATTCATGGCATTGACTTTAAAACCACCCTAACTTCACAAAGCCAAACATACAAATTAACGTCTTGAAAACGTTTTTTTTTTTGGCGAAGCAAAAGTCTTTCGCTCAGTCCTGTATATTAGTCAGTATTATTGAAAAAAGCACAATGCTATTTATTAACACTGGTTATATGATCTAAAAAATTGACTTGCCAAATTTTACTTTAAAAAAACACGTTGATGAACTGAAAAAAAATACCCAGAATTCCTTTTAGCCTGTCGGGCTTTCCTGCTTTGATTTTCACATAAACGCTTATAATAAAACACAGTGGCACGAGAAGATAAACAGCATCCATCACCTCCTTCCCTCTGCATCCGTGACATAACTTCTAACATTTCTCCAGCGCTATAAATAGGCACGCGAGCAGTCTGCATATCACCATCAGTGAAATAGCAAAGAAGACCTCCACACGTAGACCACCGTCGCAGGATATGAAAGCGTGTCTTTATCACTGTCTCTACTTGTTGTGCCTGCCGGCTGCGAGCAGGTTTAGTTGTCACTCTGATGAGCTATCTGAGTAATGTGCTGATCAAAAGAAATGAGACCACGCTGACACACACAGCACCCAGATTCCTTCATCCAATGGCTGTGTCTATGTAACAGATGGGGGTCTGGTAAATGTGGCTGCTCTCTGGATGGCAGTGAGGAGATATTGCTCACTCAGACTGGTTCAGTTTAATTTCCCTACTGGCCTTCAGTGCTGATAGTGGACCTTGCATTATGAGATAGGGAAGTCAAAATGTATATGATTATTAACATGTGCATATAGAAATAGTCCAGTGCAGTCCGGGTCTCTTCTCAGTCCCTGTACACTCTTATGCCAGATGTAAGAAAAACTAGATGCGAACTGTGAATGTTCCACAAACAACGTCAGAGTAACATTTTTGGCATGTGATATATAACTTTGAAAAACGTTCTACTAACGTTACTGCTGATAACTTTGAGAGTACGTTTAGAAAACATTAACCAACATTTTGAGAATGTTCCCTGTTAGCTGGGGAGGCAGTATCATGGTACAACAAATACTATTGCTCTGAATGGTTGCCATATTCGTGTTTCATTGTTGACATAATACTTGCAGGTACTGCGATGAATACCGTGATACTTACGGTACATTTTTGAAAAACACAATCTTATCGTTGCACTTCTTGTGCAAACACAGATGGACAAGAGCAGATAATAAAGTCAAAACATTGGCCCAAATGAATAAACACATGGTTAGGAATGAATGAAATCTCGCCCTGCTCCTCCGCAATGCAGAGACCTCTCTGGCCCAGTTACCCAGCAGTCACAGCCTCATCTGATGTGCAAACTTTCCCAACTCTCAGGTTTGTTGTTCTGCTGAACAAGTCGAGCCCCGGGGGCCGGAGATCAATGGAGATGTAAAATACTGTATTTAAAAGCATTATCGGGCTCCTATAATACTGTTGCTGCGGCTGACAGGAAATCCATGCATTAATTAATATCTGAGGCGGAGAGATTTCTGCACGCTGCTCGGGGCCCCAACAGCCCCCCACGGGCCCCTCCCTATCACACACACAATCAGAGCCATCGATCAGACAGTTACATTTTAATTATTCTGTAAACAGACTCATTTATTTTGGGAGCACACGGGTCTTGTGCGGTCGCTGGTGCGCTTCTGGCGGCTTAAAATGCGACGCGTTTGATGCGCCGCTGCTGGTTAGATCTCGCATTCAAACGCCGCACCTTGCAGTAAAGGAGTTTTGGAGAAGGTCTTTGGTTCCATTGTTTTATTTATCCCAAGGGCCCTTACGGTATCAAACCGCTTTTCATTTATGCAGTTCACTAAATTTTGCAGAGTTTATGATGTGCCTCTATGGCAAACGATAAAAATCTGACACCAAACAGAGAGAGATATCAAAGTCAAATGCTTTAAAGCTCACAGAGATACATCAGCCCCGAAATACACGAAAGAACGGTACAAGATTTGGGTTCCGGAATAAAGAGCAAATGCTTCTGACATTAAATGGTTCTAGAACATTAAATGGTTCTAGAACATTAGAACAGAGATAGACTTGAGATTGAAAAAGGATGTTTAAGTCATTTAATACTGTGTTGCTGTTCGTTTGTCAGTTGTTTGTCATTTGTTCGTCAGTTTGACTTTACTTGACTTCAACACACGTAGAGAAAAGTATGTAAACAAACCTGCAATTTTATGTTTCAAACAGAGATGGCGGTAGTGAGGCAAACGCTACGGATTGCAGTTTTAAATTGTGCAGCAGTAACACGGCGCGGTCTCATCAGGAAAACATTACCGTACTGATCTATGCATCATTACCGTTTTTAAATTTACACCTATAGCTTTAGAAGATGTAGAATTGTAGCGCACATAAAATGGCCTTCTCTTGAGTAATGGTCAGCCTTCAGCCTCAGAGATCTTGCGTTTGCAATGCTACCATTAATGATTACTAATCAACTGTACAATTATGCACAGTAAAGAAATCAATTATAGCACTGCAATTATAATAAAAAAATGGGCTCCATTTATCTGCAACGGAAGGTCACAAGTTGTCTGTCGACGGCGTGCCCGGATTCACCATATTTTCTGTGAGCAGGTACAAAAGCAGTTAATTTTGACAGGTATTGTGTGGTGAATGGATAACTGGCTGTGGATATTAAAGGGGCAAACAATAGTCTTTCAAAACAAGCGGTAAATCGCTGCTGTCAGGAGAACGGATATTTTATACCTCACGCAAATATTAAATGACTGCTGATAGATGATTTTTGTAATTGCCTGAATATTTCAGCAGCTGAATCTTAATTGTTTCGCAGGCACAAATAACAGCTACATGTGGAGCGACGTGATCTACAGGATACTCAGAGTAACTTACATAAAAACATCATTTAAATGCATAACCACAAAGCACACAGACGCCAACGTTATAAGGAAATCTTTTAAAACCTGAGGCTCAGGGCAGCTGATGAAATATCGGTAAAATCAAGAAACAGAGGGAAGGAGGGAGGGAGAGAGAGAGAGAGAGAGAGGAAGAAAAAAAGACAGAGAGAGACAGTCAGAGGCAGAAAGAGAGAGAGATAAAGACAGAGACATTTAGAGGCAGAGAGAGAGAGAGAGACAGAGAGACAGTCAGAGAGGAGAAAGAGAAAGACAGAGAGACATTCAGAAGCAGAGAGAGAGAGAGAGAAAAAAACAGAGAGACAGTCAGAGATAGAGAGAGAGAAAAACAGAGAGACAATCAGAGATAGAGAGAAAGACAGAGAGACAGTCAGAGGCAGAGAGAGAGAGAGAGATAAAGACAGAGAGACAGTCAGAGGCAGAGAGAGAGAGAGAGAGAGAGATAAAGACAGGGAGACAGTCAGAGGCAGAGAGAGAGAGAGACAGAGAGAGACTAACAATTTCATTCAGTGTAATTCATATGTTTAGAGGTGGGTGTGTGTGTGTGTTCATTGAGCACATCATGTTGGAGAGACGGATTGGCAGGCGCTTGATTAAACCCATTTACTTTGCAGCAAGCTAACGCCTTGTTCCTAAGATGGAACATTTACACCAATCAGAGGGAACGTGTCGTTTGTGAACTCTCACCGTGTGAAATCTAAAGCTATTGTGCAAGGGGTCATCAAGAGCTCATCAGCCATCATTTTATCACTTTTGTGGGGCGATTAATTGTCTCCGTCTATCTGTGTCATTTTCTGAATGTGTCCTCTGTGTTTACTGGCAGTCCTAAGAACCAGGTTCAGAGGTTCCTGAGTTCATATGTATGGAGCATTATTAATTATCACTGTCTTTATAACAGATCAACAATTTTAGATTGTAAGAATGTTTCCCTAATGTCCCTAATGTTATTTTGAAAGTTCTAGGAGCGTTCAAAACATTCTTTTAACGTTACTGCTTGGTTAAGGATGTTATTTGAAATTATTTAATTTGAACATTTTCATGTTTTCCCACTAACTACGTAATAACGTTTCTGATATGTGATATAGAAGGTTTTGATGATAACTTTTAAAGAACATCCTTAGAGAAAGTTTTAATAAGTTAATGAACTTGGAGGGAAGAACTGATCGATAAATTTTAATTAGTTACACGGAGACAGAAAGATTGAAAAGAACAGTTTGCAATTATTGCCGACACAGTCTTTGTGACGGCAAAACAGAAACAACAATACTTGTTTGACTTCCAAAATAATTAATGGAGCGAAAGAAAGTCAGCGAAGTCAATCCTGATTAGTTCATAGACAGAATACAAAAACAATCCTGCCAGCTTTTCATATTTTCATGGAATTCCGATATTAATTAGTCTGCATTGCCATCAAATCCCGGGTTTTTAGCGGCACCTGTCAATAAATGGATGAGATCATTGGCAAGCTGCTAACGGGCCCCGCGATTGACTGAGCGACCAAAAATATGATTTTCTCTACATACAGCAGTTTTGGAAAATCACTGCCGTATATTCACAGCAAACCTGCCTTGCTATCTTTACATTGACATTTTCTCTCTCCACGACAGACAGTCGCAGTGCAAAATTTCAAAAACGATGAGAAAATTGTTCTAAAGCTGCGCAGTAATGTCCCATTAAACTCAGTCGAACCTTTCGTTCGTGAAACAGCTCGAAATTTCACCATAATGGCTGTGAAATTACAAAAGAAACTTTTAGGCCGAGATGTTTCTTGTCTGGGCAGCCCATCAAAAACAGAGACACTAAAGGTAGCGACTCAATACATATTATACTGCAATTGAAGAAACAGACACAATGTACAATGCAATGCATAGTATAAAGCAATGTAAGTCGCTTTGGATAAAAGCGTCTGCCAAATGCATACATGTAAATGTAATGTAAAAATGTACAAGATCTCACAGAACGTCTCGGGCACAATGTCCAGTTGTTTATTGCTAACACTGCAGATATTTGTCTTTACTAACAAGAAGATAAGCATTATTAACCAGAAGTAAAAACATTATTGTTCAAAATTTGCTGATTCATAGCTAAGATGTAACTGACTTCTTGAGACACGAGTTCTTGAGACTCTCTCAGAGGTTTCTCCAAAAATATCCAGCTAACCATCTTAGGCTGCAAGAACGTTTCCCAAATGTCTTCTTAAACGTTAGAAAACCGTTAAAAATGTTATTTTACTCAAACACTTAAAAATAATGTTTTTGATAAATGATATATAACGTACAAAAATATCCAGCTAATGTTACTGCACAGACGTTTTGATAGCTTTAAGAGAACTTTTACAGAACGTTAGCCAATGATCTGAGAATGTTCCTTGTTGACTGGGTAGATTCCCCAAAATTCCAACAAACAAAAATAGACTGAAATGAGACATTTGTTGTCATACAGCAGGAGTGGGCAGCGCAGCACAGGCTTTGGTGTGATGACAAATCTGAACACAGTTCCAGACTCTGTTGAGATCTCTTAAGAAACTCTAGAGAAGATGTGCAGTCTCTTTCAAAGAAATATCTGAGAACTTGACACATTTTCCATTGCTCTCCATTTCCTCTCCAGGAGAAACAGCTGAGCTTTTAAAGAGATCTCACTGGAGATTTTTCTGTCCTGTGGGAAGACATAAACATTTCCCTCAAGCGATTGCCGACACCGCACTGTTATTTTGTTCCGGTAGTGATATATTTGTCATGCGCACAATCTGGCAGGTGGAAAAAGTGCTATCTGACACCCCGAACATTTTTATCTACTTTGAGACATGGTTTATTCCGCAAAGGCTATTAGTTCAGTAGGAGTTGAGGGTTAGTGTTGTTGGTAATAAATCATTTCGGTGGAGGCGGTGGACGATGGCTACACTTTAATCTGCCTCTCTCCTGAGTTTTCATTAATGCCCTTCCCAGGGGTCTGAGGGACAACATGACCCGATTGTCCGAGACAGAGCGGTGGGAAACTGGCAAATTGGTTGAAAGGTTGCCAAAAAAGTGATGACAAACAGTCTGGCCTCTTTCCTGATAGCCAGCAGAGAGCTGTGACTCATAATGACAGGAGAATAAACGCGGAGATATGGCCGACACCCAAATCTTTTAGCCTGCGTTCCTTCCAGATCATCATTACCTCAGTCACGGCATTAAATAACAATGAGTGTAAAACAGAATGAAAGTGACGTGTTTTGGATCTGTCATCACTGTTGGCCATCCATAACAACATTTATTCTTTGCTTACGAAGCTTTTGACGTTAAAAAATTCAACGGCGTACTTTGAAAGCGCAGCTTTACGCTGCTGGAGAAAAAAAGGGGAATTTGTTGGTCTTAGCTGCCTTAAGATGGACTAGCTGGGCTCCCAGCCCAGATAAGCTGCTGTTTAGCTGGTTTATCTGGTCAGCAAGATGGTATTCTTGACTGACCCCCTGGGCCCCAGCTAAAAGGAAATATTCTCAGAACATTGATTTATGTTCTCTAAATGTTATCTTAACGTTCTCTGCGTTCTCCTCTCAAAGTTATCAAAACGTTCCTGCAGCAATGTTAGTAGAATGCTTTTTTAACATTATCATATATATCAAAAATATTATTCTTAAATTATAAGTGGAATGTTTTAAAAACATTACAGAATAAAAAAGTTTGCAAAATGTTCTTATAAAGAAGAAATAATTTTTCTTGCTACGTCTACAAAACTGAAGGCTGAAATGTTTTTACAACCTAAAATTGTTAGCTAGGTACTCCTGCCTGACAAGCTGGAAAGTGCTCAAAACCACCCTGAAACCATCAAAACAAGCAGCCTAAACCAGCTTGGCCTGTCTGAGAGACCAGCTAAACACCCTGTGCTGTTGTTTTTAGCAGGATAATACAATCCCAGTGGGAGAACCTCGAGTTTTTCCCAGCATGTCTGTCAATGTTAATTTCCGATGATATCCCTGAGTGAAAACAACCGGGGTTTCAAAGCAGGTAGCATGTATGTTTGTGATGAGCCTGGGGAACATCCTGGCAGATGTTCCTCACGTATCACGCTGAGAAAAGTACCATCACAAGCTTCCTGGTTGGAAAACAACAGGACAGCTGGGTGAAAATAACATTTGGGTTATATTCCATCAGGAAGAAAACATCTTCCAAGATCAACAAAGAGGACGTAAATCAGCTAAAGGAAATCCCACTGTGATTCATGTTATGATGATACAGCAGATGCACAGCGGGCCACTGTTGTTATTGTGATAATCACATCAGTGTGGGCATATCACACTTCATCACATCATTACAGATACAGCAGGACATGATCAGGAAAACCAGCTTGTCCTCCGGCCTGCAATCTTAGTGCTTTTTCTCAGGTAACATGTAAACACGAACAGCGAAGCCATCAGTCATCAGATGATGGAGTCACACGCACGAGTTCATACACGCATGAGTTCATACACGCATAACCAGCCACTCATCTACACTTCTACACACACATCACTATTCCCAAGAGGGCTTCACTCACACTCATAAATCTTAATGTCTTGTTTTCATCAGTGATGAAGGTAGTTATTCTTGGTCCTACAGT
>JAZGTJ010012179.1:0-16108 GCA_036877575.1 Botia almorhae
AGAAAGTGTAAAATCTGCTCTCAGCTCTTTAGTCTCTATTAAGTCACATGAATGTGACATCTGTCTCTGGAGTTGACTGGCATCTTCAGCGTAGCTTTATTCATTGCTCACTTTCTGTGTGCTGCGGAGGGAATCATGGGATTGAACAGATGGAAAACGGTCTCTGAATCTTCAGTTCTATCGCTCGCTTTTCCTTTAATGATTTCACAGCTTTAGATGCTGAAAATGACACGACAGCATAAAAACAAGGAACGCGTGTGGATAGAATAATGAAAATGTGTCTTATATGCTTCCTTTCATGTGTGTAATTGATGTTGTTTTGTTTCATGTGTGTTGCAGCATGCAGGCATGCAGGCAGGGATCAATATAAAATGCATGCTGTGGTTACATTTCTGCTGTTATTA
The DNA here is from genome assembly GCA_036877575.1 of Botia almorhae. Classification (NCBI taxonomy): domain Eukaryota; kingdom Metazoa; phylum Chordata; class Actinopteri; order Cypriniformes; family Botiidae; genus Botia; species Botia almorhae. The sequence continues at coordinate 405 of JAZGTJ010012179.1, forward strand.
TGCATTACGCATGCTGAGCTGTCCTGCAGATCTAGCTTGACACATGCCCACCTTGTTAGATAATGTAGCTTTGAATTAATCAGATGTTTTTTCATGCACCTTTAAATGTGTTGAGCTTCCAGTGTCGTCAGGTGTGGAGATAAAGCAGCAGATGAAAGCGTGTGCTGGGTGCGTTTGTTCAGTAGCTTCTGTGAAACACAGAAATACAAAAATAATCACAGCAGAAGAAATGTAGCTGATACTCAGATATCAGAGTTGTCCACAGACAGCCGATGTCAGTCTGTTCTTTGTGTTTAAGACTTCACTGCAGGTCTTACTGTCTCTCTCTTCCTGCTTATGTGAAAATCTGCTTAATACATTATATCCCATAAAACCTGTACTTCATATGACATATTTGACATGGTACTGTAGTAATACTGTGGAGTTTTTTACATGCACCATGAAATGCGATGAACATTCACACACCCCTGGCTGATATTTTTCATTGCTAGAATCTCGTGTGCTGAAGTTCAGATGGTTTTGACTATGTCACAGTGAAACACTTTAATGGACCTTCACAGCTGTTGTGAGATGATTGAGCAGATCCTTCACTTCTCACCACATGAGCCCATCCTCAACGTTCAGGCGCGTCTCATGTAAAAATCATATTAAAAGTTGTGAAGCGGTTTTATCACCGCGCAGGGTGTGTGTGTGATGAATTAGCATCATTAGCCGTGTTCTTCTGCTGCCGTGTGTGTGAATCAGGAGCTAAACCGTACAAGATGATGTTTGATTCATGTCTGTCAGGATGATGCAGTTTCATCACTCAAACACGCCTCACCTGTGAACAGATTCTTCTTAATCAACTCTCATCTCCAGAGAAAAGCAGATGGGTTCAGAAATCTCTCATTTACACCTCACGAGACATCGTGTTCTGTTAAGTCTCAGTGAAATTTCTTATGGTAACAAAATGTAGATGCAAACTGTTGCATATAAAGCTGCAGTATAAATGAGCTGCTGAAATGATTTGATCATAGGAGATTCTCTTAAGAAATGTGTAAGATTCTTGTTGGCATCTTGTCGTCTTGGTTTCTGAGCATTGTGTGAGAGAAAAAACGAGTGAGATTACGAGGATCTTTCTGTCATGAGAAACATCTGAGAACAGGAGACTAACAAGTCTCAGTTTTAACTCTGTTTAAAGTTAATACTGACTATCTGCTGCCCAATCCTCAGGCATTCGGTCTCACTGTTTCACATGGAAATGAATCATGTGGAGTTTAATTTCATGGCTGTGTAGAAGAAACGCAGGTCAATCTGATTCTCCGCTCCTAATGATAAACCGCAGTTGAGAATCCACCTGCAGGTGTGTGGGAGGTGAGTTAGATGCTCATTACTAGCTGACTGAACCCAAAGCATCCACGCTGCGCCTGCATCTACTGCACAATCAGCAGCCGGCTGCAGCCGCAGGACGCCTCAGAACGGACCGATTCCATTGATCAGTGTCTTCAGTCCTGTTTTCCTCACCGAATACACTGCAGTTGGCAAACCTCCACTCACTGGATAAACGCATCTTTATTCTCACTGCAAGCTACCGCCGTCAGTTTTGAAGCAAGAGTCGAAGAGAAGATGTGGAGAAAAGGAAAAAATTTGAATCAGATTAAGTCTTTTCATCATCAAAGAGATTCAAAAAAGAATCACTATTCTTGGCCCAGAGGAGCTGTTTTAAAAAAGAGACGACAAAAAGCCCATCGCCACCGCAGTTCTCGCGGCCCAGAGCGCGTGCTGCGCGCAGAACCGCATGCCGTCTCAGATATGGAAATTCAACGCTGTTTTCTACAATATGGCCAAGACTTCAAAATGATGCTTTGATGGAAGATGATTGTAGAGTTCCAGTTTTAAGTGACATCAGCGGTCGCACAGACATGTTGACGTGCTGTTGATGGTTTCTGTATTTCATACACATAAAACTAACAGATGATATAAAGAAACTACAGCTGATTATATGAACAGAGTCTGACAGGACAGCTGTAATTATGTTTTAATATATATTCAGTTTAGCTCTCAGTCAACAACTACTGGCATAGAAGTAACAGGAGTGATATTGTGTTCTGCTGGGAATGTAAACAGGAGCAGTATTATGGGGCTTGTAATAAAAAGCTGAAGAAGTAATATACAGAAAACTTCACACGATGCATTTGTTTCCCTGTGAATAAAGCAAGACATGTGAGCTGTGACATATGCCTATAGAAAGCCTCTCTAACTCTTACAAAAGAAAGTGTGGGGGGTATTTGGCCAAGGAAAGCAATTCACTGTTGGTTGCCAAGGTGTTGCTATGCAGTCGCTAAAGTGCACTGAGCCTCCCCTCAGTTCCTGTGTGGCCACTAGATAGGGTCTTCTCAACAGGCTACAGGATGGAGGCACAAAAGTTTAATGCTTAGCGTTTGTTTAAATGACTATGAATATTAGCAGACAGTATTGATTATACTTTCTTGTGGTTTGATAATTTATTCACTGAATATTTGACACAGTGCATTGCTTATTCCCATAAATAAAGAAGGGCTTTCAAACCCTCTCACACATTTAAATCTAATATTTCCTTGTAGAAATCACTTGACCTGACCAGAGTCAGAGTGTGTGATTTATACAGAGGAAAGTGGGTCAGCTTGTTTTATTCTGTAGGTGAGAGAGCTCTTTAAACAGTCTTCAGTTTTAGAGCGCTGATGATAGAAACTGCTGGCCAATCATCACTGCGACTGTTTTCATATTTCCCAACAGTCTGGCTGTCAATATCACAATTAAAACTGATCTCTGTTACTTCCAGGATCTACTGTGATTCAGAGATGCACATCATATATGTATTTTGTTGTATATTGTTTGTCAGAAAGCCACTTTTTATCTTTGTAAATGCTTGTTTGACTCTAAAAGCTGTTGAAAAAGCTGTTGATTTTAAACATAAGGTTTTTAAACATTAAATATCTGAATATCGAGTATTCTGTTTGTATGTTGCATGTTCGTATCTGCTGTCGTTTGACTGAAATCTGTGTTTTTATAGAGAGCTGTGATTCTCCGCTGGTGTCCAGTCTGCCTCCGTTGGCCTTCAGAAGTTCCTCTGAGTTGTCGAGCAGTCACGGGCCCGGTTACGCCAAACTCAACCGAAGAGACGGTAATCAATCATGCACATTAATCCCCATCAGCTACAGTATTGAACAATACACTGATGATTGGACCTGTGTTAAACTCCTGGCCACTATTCTACCACATTCTGCGTGCTTACTAGGAGTGTTCTGGGTGGTAACTAAGGCGTTGCTAGGGTGTTGTGTAATCTTGTGGTGTAAGTTTGGGTAGCTCAGCAGATTCAGTGATGTTTTGATGATATTCTTCTGATGAGTGTGAAGATATATCTCTCTCCAGACTGACAGGTTATCTCTGCTCTGCTCATTAGAGATGAACTCAAAGACGTTTCGCTGCGCTCTCTGCGTTTGCAGAATACGCAGCCTACGTCGCATTTCAAGACTTTAAGAGTGTCATTTTACATGCTGTTGCGGTGTAGTGTTTAAGTGCAGGACGTGCATTAGTGAGTAGGGTAGGAGGACCTCATTGTTGTTCCTCATGGAAAATAGCCTTCAAAGGTGTTTGCATTTATTCCGGGCACACACAAACAAACAAGCGCAGGCGGTGTAGGAGGCTTTGGCTGGTCTCAGGACGAGAGCTGCACACTTCAAAGGTGCTGCAGCCGGTCTGATGTTTCTGTGGTGAAAACAGAGGATGGATCACCTCCTGTTCACACCTGCCCACTGGAGAGCCGCATTAAACACAAACAAACTCTCCTTTCAGAAGAAAACAATAAAAGCTGCTCGCTCGATTTCGGATGAGGTCTTGTAGGGATGTTCTGTAATAGCTTGGTGGGCTTGAACATTTTATCTTCCATATTTTTATTTGCTGTTTTTATTTTCCATTTGATATCACAAACTCTTTAGAGGACGGTTGAGTTTAGGAGAACCAAACGCTTGTTTTTACATTGGAGCAAATGTGGGAATAGTTTATCTATATAGGCCTGAGAAATCTTGAACTATGTATTATTTTCCATATTCTTCCAACTTTTATGTGTCACCAAGAAGCTTTAAGACAATAGTTTAACCTTGAGTTTGAGTTCTGTACACTGCTGCTTTAAGATCTGTATTGATTTTCTAAAATCTCTCTCTGTTCTGATAGAGCCACAAATATCTTGACATTTAATTTAGCCTGAAGTACTTACAGAAGCAGACAAACATCTGTGAATGTCCAGACAATGAGTCGATGAGGTGTCTGCTGACAATAACTAACTGATCTTACTGCTGAATGTTTGAAATCAGTCTGGAATAAGACGCTTTTCTCTCAGTTAAATCATTCCACAGAGCTGAAGTCAGACTCTGATCCACAGGGTTACTGGTCATGTCGGCACATGAACATTTTTAGAGAGATGAAGAAAGGGTTGAAAACATCTCGGACTTACAGCCCGACACATGTTAGCGATTCTCCTGACAGCTCGTGAACATAGAACATGTTGAATGACTGGACTGTAGCTCAGAGAACTTCATCAGAACAATAATGACGTCTGTTCTGTGTTGTTTCTGCTGTTAGAATGTTTCAGTCAGATTACAGCCAGTGTTTCATTGCAGTCGTCTGCAGGGACATCAGAGCAAAGCTCCTGGAATCAGAGGATAAATAAGCAAAGCTGCAGCGTTTATACGCCTGCTGGTGTTGATTCCCTGCAGCCCGCCGGCTCCTGCTGTTGAAGAGGCTGATTCTCAGAAATGATTCATTGTGTATCTATCATCACATCGGCTGTTAGTCGTGGTGTGAGTGTAGGTGTGATTGTTCCTGACCAGATTACACATACATTCTGAGATAGAAAGAGTCTACAGAGAGTTAGAATGTACATTTGATTGTGTTTTCTGGATGTTGGCTAACAGAGGAGAGTTGTTTCAATTCTAAATGTTTCTTCAGGATATAAAAGCCATACTCATGATGACATTATATATTAAAGCATATAGAAGACGCTATTGAAGATAGTTTAAAAGCAGGTCGTTCATTTAGCATTAATGTCACAGGCACAGATGTGAGCACATGGAAAATGGGGGAAATTTCAATTGATGTGACGTGGAAACTGCCATTGGCGCTTCACCGTGACCGAGCAATAATAAGCTAAATTTAGTCGTTCACATGTTTACTTTTTAGCGTGTGTGTTTCTCAGCGTTGGGCGGACGTGTCGTGAGAAGCACTTAAACAGTTTGGCATTTAGGTTTGCAATCAACCTGAAAAAGAGCAAATTAGATCCGTATGAAATCCTAATTGAAATGCTTTCAAATGAACTTAGTAGATGCAATTAAGCACAAAGACGTTTTTCAACTCCATATCCTCTTGTTGCCGTTTTCTTTTCACTGCAGTGGAGGTGAAATCAGCCAGCTGGAAGCTGTTACCATCTATTTGTGTTCCGTCAGCTTCTTCAGAGTCGATATGTCTGCAAAGAGTCACGTGTGTTCGCATTAAAACACTCACTTCACCTGTATCAAACATGTCTCCTCGTCGTGTCTCTTGACAGCAGCTGCTGGAAAAGTGATCAATAATTGATAAGTCTGTGGCCTCTTCATGAGGAGTCTGTGGACTCTGTAGAACACGTTCATTTTGCTGAACTAGATTTTCGGTCTTTCTGAAATGTCTGCGGACGATTTGACATTTCTTATTTTTCCATGTTTTGTCCCATGACTCTTGATCTTCTTGACAGGTCTGTGAAGTTCACACATTCAGGTTTTTTAAGCAGATTCTGGTTTTGTTTTCTTCAGATTCTTTAATAAAATCTTCAGGAATCTTCTCATGGAGATCATAATGGAGAGATACGGGACACTGATGTGTTATGTTGAGGATGGTTTGGTCTGTTTGTTACAGATGAAATGTCTGTGCTGGTTTCTGTGATATGATGAACTGCAGGTTTGAATGAGTATCAGAGCGTGACCTCGTCGTGACCTCTGATTGACCTCAATCACGGTGTTCATTTAGAGGAGCGAGTGTGTCCTCTGTGCTCTGAAAGAGTTCAAGAAACACTGAACTTCTGCTGTATTCAGTGTGACAGCTGAATAGAGATGAAGCTTTTTCTCAATGAGCTCATTATACTTTAATAAAGACCCTAAAGAAGATCATCAGACGGGCTAGCTCTGTTTTAATGGAACCTGAAGAGAATACATCAGAATGTTCCTGACAGCAGAACCAGACCAGAAGTGATGTTCTGCTGACAGGATGTGTGTGTGTGTGTGTGTGTGTGTGTGTGTGTGTGTGTGTGTGTGTGTGTGTGTGCTGGTTTGACCTACATTATGAGGAGATATCATGTGTATTCAGGTTTCAGGTCACTACATCAGCATTATGAGGACATTGCAGCCTTCTCCATCATTTAAATGGCTAAATAAACATACTAAACAGTTTTTATTAAAAATGTAAAACTGCAGTCAGTTTTCAGTGAGGGTCCAATTTGAGGGCGGGGTCATTATTCAAAGGAATAATCTTTGAAAATGACATTTGTGTCATAAAAATCTTTAAGGAATAACTCAGTAACACATTGTGCACACTGCTGTCAGTTTTCATGGTGTTAATTCTGCTGTCTGGAAGCTGAACCTTGATTTAAATTCTAAACACATTAGATTCTTGAAGGTGTGTGTGTCTGGCCGTCCAGTCCTTACATTTTACTAATGAGCACAGGTCATTCTGTTCGTATCTCATCCGTGAACACGTGAATGTTTCTCCACACGCACATTTATTAAAAAGGTTTGTTATTCTACCCAAAGTTAACTAGCTGTCACATAAACAGTGGACTGAGTATGCAGTCTGTATTTTAACCAGGTCTTGATGAGTGCAAAACAACACAACCCATGATCCACTGGTTCACACTCTATACTGTACCATCCATACTACACAGAGACCACAGCAGATCCGAGATCAGTTTGTGACGTTATTGAGATCTCTTCTGAAACTCTTTACTCATTATTATCCTGTGAGCTCCCTGGCAACAAAGTTTTGCCTTTTGTGGGTAATTTCTGTAAAATTTAGTTTAAAAGCATCTAAACACACAGAACTTCAATTGATCTGACAAGCCATTAGAGCAGAGCAAAAGCTTTTCTCATAATCTGACGGCTAGCAACAGTTGCTAAGGTATGATTGTGTGTCCTTTCATTTTTTCGTACGAAGTTCAAAATTGATGCATAAGTGAAATTCCATTAGGACGTCTGATCTATGTGAAAGCCACAGTTTAAAATGAGTCTGTGGTATCAAAATGTTTTTGCTCGTCAGAATATCTTCAGTTTAACTGCTCTGATGAGAGATGCTGGGCAGCTCAGGTCTGTTCTGCTTGTCTCCACCTGTCTGAAATCTGTGTCCATCTGGCGCCTAATTCACAGTATCGCCTGTTTGGCCGCGTTCAGTGTTCTCACATCCTCCTCTGCCAACACACAGCTTGTGTCTCGGGCAGGTGTCGCTCCAGTTTGCCTTTCACAGACCTGCACACCTTAGCGTCTCATCGTTAGGTCTTTTTCTCCTGATTTATGATGGAGAGCTTCGTTTATGACTCACTCTTATCTGATTTACCTCACACTGCTGAGGTAGAGGGTGTCGCATCTAAAGCGTGTGCAGTTGGACCTGCTGTCATGTTGAGGTTATGAGGCGTACAGTCACCACACTGCACCGCGGGCAGCCTCACACTTCCAGGTGCTTTAGAGGGATTTGAGATTTTCTGTTGTTTTGTGTCAGTATTTATGAGTTGACTGTAAGTAAATGAACTGCAGAAGGTTCTGATTGCACTGGTGTTCACAGTGAAGTCATTACAGCATAAAGCTCAAAGGAACAGATCACCTAAATACATCATTATTCACTAACCCCTCATGTTGTTTCAAACCTGTATGACTTTGTTTCCTCCTGGATGAGTTTTATGGTGTCTGTTTGTCACTTAAACTGTGTAGAAAAGTCACATTATCAGTTTTTCAAATCTCATTTGGGAATGATGAACAGAATTGCCATTTTTTTGGTCAACTTTTCCTTTAAAACCTTAATGTCAAGGTCTGGTTGTGATGTTCTGCGATACATATTTCACATAGAGAAAAATTAATAGTACTTTTAATGGAGTTGTTAGATGGGAAGCAAATGCTTAACAAGATTTTCACTGTGAAACACTTTTTCACTTCATTAACATTCGGAGATAAATTAGCACAATTTCACACCAGCACACAAAGAAAATGAGAAACAAACAGGCACTAAATTAGGCTGCCTACCTAGACAACATTTTAAACTGTCCTTCATCTGAATATTCTAGAAGTTAGACGGTATAATCCTGCTGCCTCATAAGACACCTTTTGGTGCATGTACAGGTTTTCATTCTGGTGTCTCACCAGTAGTGCTTCAGTTCAGTCTCTGAAGAGGTTCTTTGTGTGTTAGGATGTTATCTTAAAAGGCAGCTGCCTAATTCGATAGTAGACATTCAAGCAGACATCCTAGATTTTGGAACAGAGCTGTTGTTTTCTCTCAATTAATTCTTCAACAGTCGTTCCTTAATCATTTACAGACATGATGTGACTCATTCAGCTCAGATTATAATACACTAGCTATATTGTAACTCATGTTGAGTCTTTTGTTTTTTATGGACTGTTTATCTGGTGTCCCGCAGGGGCGGGTGGTTGGTCCCCGCTGGATTCTAATAAGTATCAGTGGCTGGAGATCAACTTGAAACAGCGGACGGAGATCACTGCTATCGCCACACAGGGTCGGTACGGGAGTTCTGATTGGGTCACGAGGTACCTCCTCATGTTCAGTGACACGGGGCACAACTGGAGACCGTACAGACAGGAGGACAGTGTCGGGGTAAGTGTGTGCTGATCGTACGAGTCTAGGACAGAATCATGGCAGAAGCAAATTGGTGTCATTCGTAATTAAGCTGCAATTCTGAATGAAGCTGAAATCATTCTGGCTATACACATTTATGGGCAGTAAGTGAACAGTGGCTGTAAAGCACAGGACAATACACTGTGCATTCAGCAGGTTTATGAGGCGGTGGACTTCAGCAACTAAATTACATTTCCCATCATCTTCTGTGGCAGTGAGAATGATCAGTTTCACACCTGATGCTCATCTTTTGCTTACAACAGCACTTAAAAGCACAAAAAACAGAAATAAATGTGAGTTGTGACAGTGTGCTAATTTACAGAACAGCAGTTTTATGTGTAAGAAGAACAGTCTCAGAACAATCCAGAATCCTCATAATTCACTTCCTGTGTAGATGCATCTCAGCTCAGAAGGGTTTAGAGTTGCTCTCCTGCGAGTGGCTTTAGGATACAGTTAACCTCGTGTTACAGAAATGAGTCTGACATACAGAAGGGTGTGAAGTGCTTGAGCATGTTTTTATAATAGAGTTTGTTAGTTGCCTGCGGCTTTATAAACTCTCTTTGACTTTCTCGGTTTATTTCTGACACATGGAATTAGATGTTAATTGAGTTCCTCTTCTTTTAGGGTTGATATCGCTGCTCATGCTGCTGTATTTATTGTCATCTGGGTCATGTTTTCATTTAGCGTGAGTTTTTAGCACTGCTGAAACAGACAATAGCAGCAGCGAAGCAGAGAGAAGTGAGTCACCATTTGAACTTTTATTGCAGCCGTTTGGAGCTTAAGACTTCCGCGTCTTTGTTTTTTCTCCTGAGCTTGTCACAAATACGGCTGCAGTATTTGCACCTTGACTCCTGGTGTATTTCACAGGCCACTTTAGCACAAATGCGATGCACCACCTCAGCAGGAAACAGAGCAATTTATGGGGCTTAACGCAGCACTCCGGCAGACGACTGATCCCTTCAAAGACTCGAGACGCTGCTCAGCCCCGGAATTACTTTCAGCTAAAGAAGGCAAAATTGCACACATTTCTGACAGATAGAAGAACAAAATGAAAGCTCCTCTCTGAAAAATCGTCCACAATAACTCTTCTCATTTCCTTCGTTTGCTGGTGAAACAACACGTCTGTTAGTCGAGTGCTAGCATGTTTTTGCCGCATGAACGGTGACAGTATTGATTTAATTTAACACGGTTAGGTGACGGGAGGTCGTGTGAGTCTGAGCTGTGAATATGTCGTCTGCTCGATGACCCACAGCTGTACTGATCACTGAGGTCTCCACACGGTCTCGATTCATATGAAGTGGAATCTGAGTTATAGAGTCTCTTGTCACACTGTATGGAAACACAACTGACACATTGAGTTCCAGATTAATAATCTGCATCTTAATAATGTAAGCAGAGATCAAATGAAAGTGACGATGCTGTTGTTTGTGTTTATTCAAGGCTTTCTCTGGAAACTCCAATGCAGACAGTGTGGTGATGTACAAACTCCAGCATGCAGTAATCACTCAGTATCTCAGAATATTACCACTGGACTGGAATCCAAACGGAAGAGTTGGGCTCAGGCTGGAAGCTTACGGATGCCAATACAGTAAGTACAGTATGATCCAGACATTTAAACATGCTTTTTCAATATTTAATGTTGTGACAAATTACAAAATTGTAATGTTACAAATTATTCTGCTATGTGAAAACACAGTAAACTCTGTGACTCTCCGTTTTGTTGCTCATTTATGCTCTCATTACTGTGTTTGTATGAGCAGTCTGACAGCTCTGTCTTCTGTTGTTTGGTAAAGAAATAAAAGTAAATGATGCTCATTGTGATGTTCCACAATATGACAATTTCGATCCACAGAAATCATCGTATTACGCTTGTAGCCATCACGCCTGTTTTCATATCTTATCGCCTGAGCACAGACCACGGCAGGCTGCCCCCTTTCAATCAAACGCCAGCCCACGCGCTGATCTCTGATTGGTCAGGCTTTGTCCTGTGGCTCTGTTAGAATGGGATGTATTGTGGCTAAAATCACACCGGGCAGAACTGCTGCGTTTTTGCTCTGTCTGGAATTGTGAGCTGTCAGCAAAGGATTGTGGGTATTTTAGCCGGTGAACATACACACACAGGGCTTGTCTCCCTCAAGAGAACTGAAATGGTGTTTGGAGTGTTTTCATCTTCAGAAATGTGGGAGAACATTGTGAAAAGTCTTCATCAGGTTACAGATGTTTTATTTATGGCACAGATGATGCAGGTGCCGGCTGGTGTCAGACTGTTGCATCATGCCGTTGACCTGACAGATTTAAATTCTCTCTGCTCCAATCACAGGTGTGAAGCTGCTCTGCTCTATTTCAATACATTAGCAGCACCAAAATACCCGCACAAATGTGTTTAATATTGCTCAAATTCATGTGTTCAGAGCCTTTTGTCTGGCATTCCAGTTCAGCCAATGCACTCATTTCAAGACACATAATGCGTGTGGGGAATTTTAAGTGTGAATATCTGTGCCAAACACAGAACCTAATGGAATTGTAAAAAAAAATCTTTTTTTTTTATTTAAACCAGTCAGAGTTTTCTCTTTGAACTGGAGTTGTGTTTGTTATCTGTGTGTTTTAGGGTCTGATGTGGCTGGGTTTGACGGCAGCAGTCACTTCCTCTACAGACCTGCACTGGTCAGTGCAGGTCCCTTAGACAGAGATCTTCTGATCATGAACTTCAGAACCCTGCAGAACTCTGGACTGTTGGTTCAGATGGAGGATCACAGCGGACACACACTCACTGTGGAGTTAGTCAAAGGGAAACTCTCACTCCAGCTTAGAAAAGGTACTGACACTCCTGTTCTGTCTCAGGTGTTTGAAATAACAGTTATTGTGTTGAGCTAAATGTCCATCTATCGAGTTTAGACCACAAACTGCATTTACATGCAGAAGTTCTGCCAGCTGGTATTAACATGCTACATTGAGTTCTGAATCATCATCATATTCTGTTACTGCGGTGAATCCCAAGAAACCTGCCAGGAACATGTGCAGGTCAAACAATGTCAAAAGACAAACAAAATACAACAAACAAAATTTACTCAAAGAAAATAAAGCATTTCCTTAAAAATTAAGATTTTTTTTTGCAGCATGACAACTGAGCCCCCAATGTAAATAATGAATCATTTTAATAATAAATTTTTGGCATCTTGTGTTACTGTAATGTATTGGAATACTGATATATTGTTAAAGCTGTAAAGCATGTATGCATAATGGGATTGTTTTATGTGCTACTTTTTATTTACAGTATGCTGATGATATTACAGTAATAATGTTTTTGTAGGATTAAACATCATGCCAAGGTACTTACTTCCATAGAAATATCACGACATTATTTGTTAGTTTTCTGTGATCTGGCACATTAGGATCAGATAATGTGTGGTGATGATGCGGCAGATGATGGCAGTACGTTTAGCATTCAGGAAGAGTTTGAGCGCTGAAAGAGACGCCTGCAGGTGTCAGTCAGAGATGCGGGCTGTCGTCAGGCCGTATGGCAATGTTTCCCAGAATGCCATCTGTGAGCGCACTGTCTGAGAACGTCACGGAGCAGAGAGTGACTTCCTGTCTCATTCCAAACACTGGCACAGATACAACTGTGTACAAGGGTGACGGCACTTACTGAACGAGTCTAATCAGTTTAGAGGACAAACGCTCATTTGGAGCCGTCACTGATTGGCTGATTTCTCAGGCTAAACTCTTCCCTGTGCTGACACATCACACAGTTGATTGGCTGATGTGTTCTGGACGTGCTGTGAAAGGAAATGCAGCAACTGACACAGGAAGTCTCTGAGCTCTGAATTATATTGTTTGATAGAATGGACACACAGTGGTGCTTGTCTTGTCTTATGTAGACATATAGAGATGAATCCCAGTTGTTTTGATTTTTTTACAGAGGTCTGTGCTTTGTTGTACAAACACACACACACACGTATAGATAGTCGGGTTGGTGTGATTTGGCAGTGAAATGTGTTTGATGTCTGTGAGTTTACAGTATTAGAGGGAATATTTCAACATGCACAGTGAATGTTTGCAGTTCTCCAGGCATGCAGGTGAGATCTTACAGCAAGACTAACCAATGACTCATTATGCTAACAACCATAACTAGCAAGCATCTGGTCAGCCAGCTGGTAAAGGCAGACTAGTCCTCTAGTTTCAGCTGATGTGTTCTGCTGGAGGGTGAATATGAGGCTTTTAACTGTATTTTGTATCTTCTCTGGTTTTCTGTGTTACTATGTCTTTTTCCTTCCTGCAGTAAAACCGGTAATTAAATTTCTTCACTTTTGTTTTTTTGTTCTCGTTTGTTGCGGATGAATGTGGTTCTTTAGTGGCGGTTGTTTTTAGCAGCATCGTGCTCACAAAGATTTGTCAGAATTTACCTACTGTATCCTCATATAACCCTGAAGAAATACTGTATTACTTTTTTATTATTATTATTAGACGCTTTATTTATCCAAAGCCACTTACATTGCATTATACTACACATTGATTCTGAGTATGTGCAATCCCTGGGATTGAACCCATGACCTTGGTGTTGTTAACACCATGCTCTAACCACTGAGCTACAGTAAAAGCAACATGTTACACACTCACATAGCAGTCAGTTAAGATGAGAACTAACTGTATGGATCTGGGTGAGTTACTGTTGGAGCCTCAGTGGGGGCATCATGACTAGTTCACTAGCTAAACCAGCACTAACCAGATGCACGTTCCTGTCTCTCTTCATCAGGGTGGTGTGGCTGGTGGTTCTGTCTGTATTGTTTAATGTTCTTTTCACGTCACCCACAAGTTTTGAATAAATAAAGTGTTGAAATGTAGAAGCACAAAAGAGAAAATGTCACAAGTCCAAGATTAGAATGAGTCAGATGTGACAAACAGCTTTTCCATGTAACACTGTTGTTTTAACAGAGACAGATGTGTGACGCTGACACACGCTCAGTGTCTGCAAGAAATAAACAAACAAACAGCAGCACCAAGATTTATGCCTCATATCCCAAACAATTTTATTTTGCCTGTTCTTTACATTCATCAAACTGTCTGTCTATATTGTGCTATACTGACACGTTTTCTGCCCCAAATGTTTCTTCTGCTTGTGGATTTAAATATATATTGGTGTTGTGAACATATTGATTCTGATGTTTTAATAATTCAGTCACACTGTGAATGCCCGACAACCATAAACACAGATATCAACAAGAGTTTCTTATGCAGTACAGTGTTCACAGCTTTAAATACAGTCTAGAGTCCCTGAAATTCTGACTGTATTTATAAAGACTGAAATGACCGTTTAAAAATGAAATCTTGAGTTCAGTCAGTGGAAGTTACTGCTGCTATACTTCTGTGACACATACATGTGAAACTGCTACACTGTATTCGTAAATCTTTAATAGTTATTTCTTACCTCTATAAAGCAGACGGACAGATAAGTGACCTGAGAACTGCAGTGTGAGGGATTTTTACTCTGAGTTTCTTAATGCTCAAACTGCAGCTTTTGACACACGTGTGTTTTCATTAGGTTTGGTTTGGCTGAGAGTGTTTTGTGTTGAATAAATAGCAGGAGCTGAAAGCATGTTTCTAAAATCGCTGTTTTCTGTCTGTCACTCTCAGCTGCTGCTTTCTGGCTCAGTTATGGGTTTCAGGTCTATTCAGAACAAGTAAATAATACAGTATATAACCATGCACCGTTGGAACAGTAAAATAAATAGTTTGAGAAGGAAGAAAATGCCTTATGCATAAACAAAACAACACAAGGGGAAAAATATGATTCTGATTACATTAAATATGAGTTTATGTGCAGTGAGGATAAAGGTGGTGAATGTGTTTTATTTGGCGATTTATTGGCTGGTCAGGGCATAAAATTACTGTATGTACTGTAAAACACACGACTGCTGCTCTTCAGGTTTACCATATAAAAGAAGTTTGAGATTATTAACTTGACAATAAAATTTTGCTTGTGAAAATTGTGGATTTGATTTCAGTGTTACTGTACTCTTAAAAATGTGGCTTATGATTATATGTTTATCCGATTATTATTATTTTCATTTGGTCGTGTTTCTTGTTGTATATATTTACAAATCATATTATAATTTTATTTTGAGCACTTGTTGTGTTGTGTGACGTTTGTGTGTCACTAATCAAAGCAACACTTTCATGAGTAATATTCACAGTGCACGAGTGAACATGAACTCTGCACTGAAGCTGGTTTTTATTCCAGACATACTTTCCAAAGGCAACGAGAAATGAAATATTAAACAGCTGACCACTACATTTAAAATGACATCACAGCATACGGCAGAAATGGAGAACAGAGAGAGAGGCCGCCGTCTGTGTAAATAAAGCAGACAGTATTTACATTCGCAACGGTCACTAGCTCAACCTGTCAGATGTCAGTTTCATTCATAATTCATAAATATGGACTTTGTGTCTTTTGTATGTTTCATATCAGCCTCACAGAACTCACATGTATTTACATCTGTGTTTATCATTTCCTCAGTTTCACTCGTCATTTTATCTTCCTCTGATTGCTGACTGACTGTCTTCAGTGATATATTGTGTTTATATATATCATTCTGTAATTATTCTCTGATATGGGCCAGTTAATATAATATTAATCTGTAAATGTTGTATTCATCTGTATAATGGCACCTGGTTCAGCAGAGCTCTCTGGGTGTAAATGTAATACAGTTCAATGTACACATGTATTACTGCATGATTTTTAATGATGAAGGTGATGATGATGATGTTTCAGGCCGAGGTGATTCTCACACTCAGATGTCATTGGGCAGCCTGCTGGATGACCAACA
>JAZGTJ010012180.1:0-16107 GCA_036877575.1 Botia almorhae
AATGATGTAAATAAATTGCACACTACCTTTCCATTGGCAATTATGTAGAAGGTGTTTCCTTCCTCACCCTCTCTGATGATGTAATCACCTTTATTGTAATACTCCTGATCAGGAAACACAAGACAAAACTCATATAACTATTGATTTACCATCAAGCCACTGCCGCCATGTTCCCATAGGGATGACCCCAGGGGAGGCAACAGGAAGTCTGCCATGTTTGATTCCATAGTAATATAAGACAATATGTCTCCATATCCTCGGTACTGCAGTAAAACACAGCCATACTGCTCACAAAATTTAAAAGTGTGTTATGAAGGTGGAAAATGCAGATGTGTAAAACTGGCTTCCGCATTAAAGGCAAATTTTTACTGTTGACACCAATGCAACGCTTCACAAAGTATCCAAACAATATTACTTTTTTTCAATAAACAACAGTAACAGAAAATGACAGTAAGAACATTAACAAAAACTGGTGAATGCTCATAAATACACCATTAATATAACTACAAATTGTGTGGACTAAAATACTCTTGAAAGGATGAAAGTTCTTTATATTGAAACCATTGTTGTTATTACTGTCCAGAGATCCTAAACTTTTACAACTGATCAGCAACAACAATATTGTATTTAAAGTGGAATGGAAACCATTCAGCTAAGCAGAACTTTCTCAGACATTTGAGATCAAATCTTTTTTAAATTGTATAAAAAATATCTTAAATACTGGCTTGCACACTGTACTTTACCTAATTAATTAGGTATTCTCCAAATTACGATGGTTTACAGAGTACACTTGTTAATAATTGAAAAGCTTAATTCTAAGACATTCTTTGAGCACTGAAGGAGTTTCTTAATTCTCTGCTCCATGTTCTCAACATTTCTCTTTCCCCAGCCGTCCTACAGCATGACTTTCTGTCCGAGCACTGCTGTTTCATTAAAGAAGCTCTCTCTGCATGCAAATGTCTCAAAAACATTTGTCTGCTCCTAGCGTTCCTCTGCATTACATTCCCCACTGTTTAATGATAGAGTTCCACATTATCTGCATGTTTCAGCCTGAAACATCTGGGCCACTATTGGGTTACATTGCTTTCTAACCCCTAGAGAGGGAAATATAATCAACTCCATCGGAGTGATTGAATAAGGACATTCTCCCATTCGACCCTAGGGGCCAACAATCGAGAGGAATGTCCTTGAAGTTTTTTAGCATAGGGGAACACAAGAAAGGTTATTTGACATTGAGTTGACAAAGCCCACACTCTTTTAGAAAAACTCACTCCTGCCCCTCATAGAGAAGTGAAATAAATCAGTCGGTGGCCTGCATTGGCTGTTACAAACATCTTTAACAAATCACTCGTCCCTCGATTGGAGAGAACACTTCACTCAGTCTTGGTCAAATAATTATGGTTACGATATACTGGGATGAAAGATATCAGAAGGTAATATCAGGACTGTTTATGCAAAATTGTCACTTTCACTTTGGATGTCTGAAGCAAGCCTTCACTATTCATGTTACTTGAATAGATTCTACTGGTATTTAATTCAGATAGAGCTGCATGCTTTCTTTAGAATCACCAGACTGCATTACAAAATGTTTAACTTACCACCTCTAAGCAGTCAACAATTTTAGTTAGTTTATCCCCAGGCAGACTGCCAAGAAGCGAAACACTAAAATAAAACAAAACACAAAAAAGTTCATTAGTCTTACTCAAATTTTAGTCTGTGAAATAAGCTTAAACTGATGCAATTATTTTAAGACTGCCAACACTGGTTGAACTGATGACTGAACTGATGGCTGAACAGGTAAATTACATTTCAGCTGAGGGCGAAAGAAAACAGTTGTGTTTATTTAATCTTATGTAAGATAATATCTCTTGTTTTGTTTAATTAGAATATCTTCAAAAGCCCTCAAATTGAATTATTTCATTTAGCTACTTTCATCTTGCCTATTTTAGCTAATAGTTATGTAGTCTATAAGGTCACTGAGGTCACTTCAACAAGATCATGAAAGCAGCCGAACTGACCTTCATTATCAATATCTCAGCAAATGTCACAAAAAAGATCCAAACTTTGCTTTGTTTTTTTTTTCATGCAATAGCAGTGCTTTGATGTTCTCAGCCCTAGCTAATGCCTGAAAACAGACATTAAAGGTAGGACACAACAGTAAACACTAACAGCAGGAGGGAAAAGAAGCTTTACCTCCTCAG
Organism: Botia almorhae; assembly: GCA_036877575.1. Lineage (NCBI taxonomy): Eukaryota > Metazoa > Chordata > Actinopteri > Cypriniformes > Botiidae > Botia > Botia almorhae. Next base: position 2,202 of record JAZGTJ010012180.1, read on the forward strand.
GAAGTTGCGGTACTGCTCATGCCGAGCCTCTGCAGTCATCCGCATGATGTTGTGAAAGACCTCTCGATCCAGGGCCCATGTCCTCACGTTGCTGGCCGCTGCAACCATAACAAAACAGCAGGTAAGGAAATGCCAGGAACATCCAGTTTTTACCTCACCATTTGTTTTACCTCGCTGAGTGATGTAAATTGTACTTTAATGGTTCAGTAACCAGGACACAGCAGCTGTTTTCTATAGAGCAATTAGGTAGTGGTTACATTTTACTGTGTTGACATAAAAAGTTGAGAATAAAGCCTATTAGATTCCAAGCATCATAACTATGACAATACAATGTAAAGAATATTGTATTTCCTGGTGATGTGACCTGAAGACCTCTGAAGAAAGGTTATTTTTATTGATTTATTATTTAACATTATTCAGTAATTGTGATTTACACACTGCTCACTGGAGGGAGAATGAAGGATATTGTGTGGGCAGACACTCTGCAAATATTTGTCATCACCGAACAGGCACATTCGATTTGAGAAGACAGATTTAGCCACACAAACAAACAAACAAAGTTACTGTCAAGTCAATGAGATTAACACTAGAAGACAAAAATATCACAAGGTAAATTTAGTGGGTTATTTCGGCTTCTCGGTTGTTTGTCTGATAGCCTGTGGCTACATGTGGCCAATCCATGGTCACAGCCTGTTCTGAACACAAATCTAGTTCTGTATAGACCTATATAGATATTTCTATATATTATGTAACCTGTGTTTTATTGAGACATGAGCTTGAAACAATTTGTCCCACCTCCTCTTTGCTAGAATAATTCTTTTGTTCATACAATAAATTATTTCTTATTTAAAGGGACTAAATCACAAAATCCCAGTCATACAACGAGGAACATATAAAAGATCTCACCTTTAACCGATGCAGTCCTGGTGCAATTATACAAGATGGCTAATTCACCAAATGTGGTCCAGACTACTATTGATGTGAGCAGTTTATTGTGCTGATAGACATCCAGCTTGCCATCTGTAAGCAAACAGCACTTCTTATTCTCACTGCTTCTAAATGATTTTTATACATTCTATATTATATTTACAATTTAATTCATCATTTAGAATGCTTAGTCCTGTTCCTAAATAATAATTCTTACTCACAGTGCAAACATAGTAGTGACAGTAACTGAGTAGCACATATGCACAGACAGCTAAACATTCTCATATTATCCTCATATTAACACCCAACCCGTGTGATAATGATGGAATACCACAAGAAACAATTAAATGACTCATTCACATTTACTCCATTGATACCTGCAAGCACAAACAGGTGGTTCCCCGGCTCTCCCTGTCTGATGACATATTCTCCCTGCTGGTACGTTCTCTCATACATACATTCCACCATGTCTTTAACCTGCTGCACCTCCAGTCTCCTCAGATACTGGTTCTTATTCAAGGCATCTGTGAGGAGCTTCTTTACACTGTTATAAACAGACATTTGTAAATCAAACTGTTGCACTTGTTATACCTGCTATGATTGTTTTAAAATTTGCTATAAAAATCTGAATGAAATCTGTATTATTTGTATGAAAGAATAATATTGTTTAGTTAATTTTAGTGGCTAATCCTGAGAAACATGACACTTGATGGCTGGTATATCATATTTTGTGGGTGATGGACATACAGTATAATGACCGAGATCAAATTATTCAAATTGAACTAGCTTTTTTTAGCTATCAAGTGCACCAGCTGTTTTCACTGTTAGAACAGAGGCAGGATAATGAAGCTCGGCATGGTGTATTGCAGGCAGATTAGGCTAGTTTAAGATTTCCAACATAATGAGTATCTACGCAGCATGGTCTCTCGAAAGCTTAGCATATGAATAACACAGACCAATTACCAACCTGGAAAAAAATGGCGGATCAGTTTTAGCTCTTTAAGGATGCTTGATAATAGAGAGGTACAATAATGAATATTCCTATACAATTGCGCTGATTAAAAAATAAATTAAAAATACATCAACTGACTTGTTCAGGTGGGGGTTTGAATCTAAAGCCTAAAAGTTCAAATCTACATCTTTAAACCACTTCTTTCATGACAGCAGAAGCATCGAAGATGCTACTGGACTGATTGTAATTTTAAATATAATTTAAACTACTGTTTTTAATTGTCATGTACTAAAACTAAAAATCAATATTTTTAAAACATGAATATTCTGTCTCAACTATCAGCATTGCTGCTAAGAATGATCCAATCAAGGAATTACGAAAGCAGAACATGTATGAAGACGCTCACCTTTGCTCTTTCCAGACTCGTGCACTTTCAAAGTAGAACTTTGGTATGCCACTGGAATCATAGGTTCTGGATGAAGGTTCTGCAGACACCCCAGCTTTTGCTCCTTTTCTCTTGTTGGGAGTATCTCTAAGGAGACCGGTAAGACACTGGCTGACCTTTTCCTTGATAGGTGATGGCAGAAGACCCAACTCCCCTTGGTTCTTAAGTGCATCCTGGAGCTTATTGAGCTGGAAGCACTTGTTCCGTAAGGCATCAGAGATCTCTGAGATTGTCTGTCTCTGCTGGGCCAGTTGCTCCTCCAGGTGTTTGATCTGACGCTCCTTGGCATTCAGGTCTTCGTCCTTTTTTTTCAGTTGATTCTCCAGCTCTTCCACCCTAGCTCTGAGGGCCTGAGGAACCGAGCTTGATTCCCCATTGTTTTTAGATTTAGCTGAGCCACTGACCTGCTTGAGAGGGTTCAGCTTCATTGAACCATTTCCCATTTTGACACTTAAATTCTACAACCGAAAATAATTAAAGTTAAACTGGACATTCTTATCACAAAAGTAAATGTTAAATATTTCAGTCTTGATGTTTGGGATTGTGCTTGAGTATTAATTTAGGTAACTCGCATTTGGTCACTCCCATAAGACATTTCTTCATAAATAATGTAAATATGCTTCTGGTTATATGGGTGTGTGCTGATCTCTTGTTGTTAGATACAATGCTGCCATTTGTCCCCTAAAGAACACAACTTTGATGATAAAGGTTAAAGGATCCTCCCAAGCCTTTAATCTACCTATCATTGACATGTATCTAATTATGAGGAGCTTAGACATAAGTACAGAACACAGAATGATCATTCATAAATTTTCAACTCTCAGAGAAAACTAGAGAGACAGAGAACACTTTACAAGAGATCTTTTAGTCCAGTCATTTAGACCTAATCAATAATTTAGAAGCCCAGTAATACCGGATGGCACCAGCACCCCGTGAGCGTGCAATATGCTCTTTCCTGTACTGGTGACGTCATTGCTTGAGGGCATTCATTGATGGAGAAAACGACATAGCGTGTTTTGCAATTCACTTTAGGTTACAAACATACAATGGACACTGGACATTCCTACCACAGAGAAAAAATGTCTGAGCACAATCACAGTATTTACTGTACAAGACCTCTGAGCAAACCAAATACAGACGCCTACATCCTCATACATAAACTTTGTTAAAAACAAAGTATGCAAACCCAGTAAGAAAGTTATTTTGTTTATATTCAGTTTGGATGTTGAAGACACGGGATATTTGGTTATCTTTATGTCTTTACATCCACGAGAGATCCATTTTATTTAATTTAAACAGGGTGTTTACAGTATACAATACTTTTGAAAGTATTTTCGCTTTATAGCGAAAAAGACGCTTTTGTGTCCCTGTAATAAAGATACATTTTAAGGTTGAAAATATCATTGTTACATAATTATATTAATATTGTTGTTTCATGAAACGTTACACCTGTTCTTCCGCTTTATCATATGACGTTTACCAAACGTATAAAGTTTTTCTAAATGGTTTATAAATAAGATAAAAACCCCTACCGTTTTATTCCTCCTCGACGTGATTCATGAAAGTAGATTAAAATAATGGAGATTATTGTGTTTGGACGCACATCAGATAGTCTGCAGCTGCTGTCTCTGTCCCCTACACAGTGCTCACACGCCCCACTCACACATACACTGTTAACCATGTGTCATTTCTCCAGAATAACTACCCTTGCAGCAATCACGATGGCACCACGACAGCAGGATATTTTATTGATCTCTCTCTCTCTCCCTCACTCTCTCTCTTTCTCTCATTCTTTCCTTGACATTATTCAAATATGAATTTGTTGTTGTTGTTTACTGGTGTTTTTTGTTAGTTTAATCTCAATGTTTAATGTTCAATGTTTTTTAATGTTTGTGTAAATATGTTACATATGTTGTTTATATATGAAAGTTGTAGAATATTTTTACCCAGATTCATGTATCCACAAAGTCATTTTCACTAAGAGGAAGAGTGATTTTGCTTTAAGTGGTATTACAGTAATTCCAGAGCTGAGTGAATTTATTTTAATGCATTTACGTGAATTAAAGCCAGTAAGTTACATTAAAGAGGCAGTAACCAATATACCAATAGAATAGAAATGGCCAATATGCCATCAAAGCAGTCTATCAAATATACTCTGCATCAAAAACATAACAATTGAGTAATCAATAAAAACATAAATAAAACGAATGAATGAATCAATAAATGAAAAGAAAAAGGAAAGACAAAAACATGCTTAAATTAATCGATCGATTCGTTTATTTTGACATATTTCCACGTGACCACAAATCTTATCAAACGACATTTATTCGACAACCAACAGGTGGAGACAAAGGCCCATTTCTATTTCCCTAGAAAGAACTGATTCAGATGTTACACGCTACAGCTGTCATAGAAAAACTGGGATGGAAAAAGGTGTTAAAGGTTAATGAATAAATGTCTGAAGTGTATTGATATATATCACGAATCAGGTGACCTACCTGACCTTTCAAAAAAATGATTTCATACAATAAATTAGTCGGTCCAGTCTTTCTTGTTTATCACTAATATGGTTTCACTACTGACAGTATTGTAATATATGATATTACAGTAAATATCATGGAAGCCTAATCTTGTTTACAGTGCAGGGTCAGGGTAAAAAGAGCAGAGAGTCATTTCAGGGGTTTTAGAAAGGGATTTGTTTCTTTAAAAAAAAATCAAATTTACATTATATTTTCCAACAGCTTTATGACACGAAAAACAGCTTTCAAAAGCATAGGCAATTTTTTTTATTTTTTTCCTTATTTTTCCTCACTCCATACCACAACAATTTGAGGTTTTATAATCTGCCTGAACAGACAATACATACCAATATACACAGCAAAGAAAATGACATATTTACATTAAGGAAAACAACAAAGTGTGTGTTTGTGGAAAGTTTCCAATTACAATAAATCAGCAACATTAACATCATATTGTGTGCTAGTACCTCTGAAAAGATTTTCCTCATACAAAGTTTTATAAACATTATAAAATTAGATAGGGCAATATCTGATTACTATAAAACATGTACCTAGTACAAAATAACGTAGAATACAATACAGCCTGCAAGTATCTTTACAATATTTAAAATAAAAGACAGATATTAGAGCCAAATAAATAAAATGAGAAAATAGAAAATATTAATATTAAGGGTTATATAAACTTAATACATCCTAAAAGTCAAAACCTGACTACCACAGATATGATAAACCTTCATGTAATCGCATATCAACTCCCTGACATAAACATCCCAAATCTGTAGTGTAATTTTCCGTTTCACAACCAGAGGACGACATACCACCATTCAACACTGACTATGGCTGCGATAGTGCGGAACAACTGTTAAGAGTGACACACTGAACTTTCCTTCCAGAAGTATTTTATCCCCTGCGTGGAAAGCAGCATAACGACTATAACACTGATAACAAACAATGTGAATACACTGTCTTTCCTTCAACGTGTCTACAATAAATCCATGACAACAAGAAATAGGAGATAAGGAGAGTTTTATGCTGCAGTTATCAAACAATTTACACAAGAAACAAATTTGACATCTTTATTCACAAAAGCATCCTGTGCATTCTGCAACCCTTGGCTGGCAGTTCCTGCACACATAAATCGTCACTCACAGAGGTAAGAGCAATGCATTATGTCATATGCATAAAAAACAAACACAATATCAAAAAATAGTAACAACATAAATCTATACTTAAATTAATATTTTAAGTACAATAAAAATATACAGTACTGGAACCCAGTACACACAATGCTGGTTTATCCATCTTTTTTAACCGGTTTCAATTGAGTTTGCCAACCAGCGGCACACTCAAAGTCAACAGAAAACAATTATACATCAAAAACACTTAGGGCTTATTCGCATTGACCAATGTCTGGATCAGTTTAGAACAGCATAGCTTAGAATAGGTCTATGGTCAACAAACATGCCCAGTTCATTTCTCCTTCTGCTTAAAACTCTTTCAGAAAAAAGCCTGAAATATCCAGTATGAAAGACAAAGAGAAGGGCCTTGGAAAAAAAGAGGCTGCTCTTTTCAACATAAAATGCACCTTTCTGCAAAATATGGATTGTCGTCTCCCTTTAAAAAACAGGGATACTTTCACTTTTGAAGGGGACAAAAGGGGGACACAGCTTGCTTGTCAGAAGGCTTGCTTAATTTTGAGCTCCTCCCACAAAATGATTATGTTCTGTTCAGCAAAGTTGACCTGCAAAAGACAATAAAATATATAAGTGAAACTTCTTTCTTTAACATACTTTACCTTTTGTATCTGTTACTCTTTATCTTATTTTATATATGCTGTTAAAAAAGGGTATTGATATAGTAATGCATCTGATTGGTGGAGTTTGCATTATAGACCCCTTATACACACTATGTACAGTATGAAGGGAGTGGGTGGAGAACGATTGCACGGACACACTGCACAGTATCTGCCTTGTGTGCTGATCTAACTCCAGCTTCCTACACTACATAAATCAAGTTAAAACTGGTTTTAGTCTAGCCATAAAAGGCAGCTTTGCCCCATAGAAATAAATTGCTGAACTTCCAGCTAATGTGTTCAAATGGTAACTCTGCCCTGTTTCCTGGATTCTGGGTTACCATGTTCTCATTCAGAGGAAAGCCAGCACTAAGTGGGGTGGAGCACGCCCTGCTGATACAGACAGAATCTAGTGCTGTGACAGATCCTGTCGCAGTGAAGGGAAAAAAGCGCATCCCACGTTAGCCTCAGCATTCTCTCTCTCTGCCTACCTTTCCCCTTCTCTCCCCCTCCCTTGAGCTGTAAAGCTATCAGGAAATGTGACTAAACAAGAGCCAAGAGGTCTCACCCTTTCCATCATGCACACATGTGTGTATCTATCACTACATCTGTGTGATTATTGGCAAACATTATTGGAGGATGCATTTGCTCGCTGTTCCTCACTTTCCTTTTAAATAATTGATTTACGAATGTGACATCAGAAAAAGATGATTATTCCCTTGGTAAAAAGTGGAAGTAGCATTATTCAATACTGAAGTGTGAAATATGCTGTGAAACACTAAGGCTACATTATAAAATTCTCAAAAATGATCTAGTGGTACAAACTGTGCCTAACTTAGAAATCCTAATAAAAAGTTAGCAAATCATTTGACAGGTTAAGGAGCAAATACCAAAATCTTGCATGGCTGTGGTTTGCTCAAAGACGCATCAAGATAAGTCACTCTTCAGACAGACAAATAGTGTCAGTGTCTCAATGTACAATCACCAGTCTGTTTGAAAGGTCATGATAAATCATACACACCTGAGAGATTTCCATCTGTCTTTCTCCATGTTGTTCTCTGGTCCTTCACTTTCATATGATGCCAAATACAAAGCTGTTGAGAGACGATCAAGATCAGACGAGTGTGTCATCATAAACACCTGTTTTCATCATGCAGGCATTTTGCTTTTAACTTTGCTATTTAGCATGACGTACTTTTACACCTGAGGTAGTCATGACAAATACAATTGATGTCTGATATGCTTGTCGCGCAACTGTCTTTAAAACAGGTTTGAGCCAACTGAGACAAAGCTTGCCAAAATTAGTAAGCAGAAAAGATCTGATTAAGACAGGAAGTCAAGAGCAAACAAGTGAGACAGAATGTGAATGTGACATAACTGGTTTATCAGCAATAAAAAAATATGTCTGCCCTGAATTCATGTGGGTTAGATCTATCTACCAGGATGAGAGGGGTACAAGAACATCATTGAGTGTCTGTTTTTTTAGGTGATCAACTAAAATAAGATACATTTATTAGGGTACATCAAGAATCATGCATATGATATATGAATAGGCTAATAGTCCATCACAATACTCTTACCATCTTCACTGAAGACAGGTGCAGTCAGGAGATACTGCAGAATCTTGCGGTCTCTCTCAAAAGGACACTCCACTTTCTTCCATGTCATGAACTCCATCACTTGTTTGGCCAGCTCCCAGAATTTCTGCATTACAGTCAAAATTATTCTCTCATTTCCCATTTTCATGCATGTATCTACTGTCATGTGGGCTCTGAATCGATGCCCTTGAAACTTCTTCATTTTAAGAGACGCATATGCGTCAATGGACTAAAACTGGATCTTTCTGTTGCTATGTAACAGTGTTTTCTCAACCGTCTATTGTTATTCAGTGGATGTGACCGCATTTTTTCCATGCATCATTTCAGCTTGCCTGTGTGCCAATCCAAACAGATGAAATTACCTCAAAATTGACATGTCCGTTTGGTAGCCTGTTGGCACATCCTTCATTGAGGAAGTAAATGTCTTTAATTAAGAGGCTGAAGAAGGGAATAACAATCTGGAAGACAAAGAAGCAACATAAGATTACATAACTTTTAGATCCAACCAAAGAATAGGCACATGAAAGACATTTTGGGCAACCAAAGATCTATAATGTAAAATGTCCTGACACTTGAGCAGTCTCATTTGAGGCTACCTAAGAGTTACAAATTCACATTTAAACCTGGAAAAACAAAAGCACCCCAGGTGAACAGTGTTTATGCTATACACAGCTTTACAATTAGATTGTTGAGAGTGGCACACAAGATTGTAAAATAAGAGCGTCACCTCCAAACCACACCCACAGTTAGTTTTAGTCAATCATCAACACTCTTACAAATTAGAGTTGTCCAAGCACTTCAGAGTAAGACATGGAAAGGAGAAATATCACCAAATAAACACTTTAGCAGAATGAAAATGTCTCTGGATGTCTCTGTCCCTTTAATTTTTAAATGAACTAAAAGAAGCCTGTCCCCCAGAAATAGCCCCAAGACAACAGTGTTTTACAACAGCCACTTAAAGCCCACAAGGCAGAGCACAAATGGATCTACCACACTGAGCATTGAAGAATGATGGAATAAAGCACTAAAGCACTGACATTTACGCGAGGCAGAACAATAAACTTATACGCAACATACAAGCAGATTCTGCCAAAGCACAAAGTGATAGACATGTCACCTCTGCATTCAAAAACAAAAAGCAAAGCAAAAACAACACAACCTGTCCCCCACGTTGTGATGCATTTGTGTCTACATTAGATACAAATTCAGAAAATGTCAAACTAATCTTAAACTATTGATATTTTTACAATTCAGTGCAATAATTACTAAAAACCAAAACAGCAGTGCATTCCTGACCAGATTTTTTTTACAGTAAAAATTCCTGTTTTAGAACATTTATTTATTTTTGTTCCACATATTTTATATGTACCAAAGCTTGTTAAAATCAAAACAGATCTGATTTGGGGACAACAAGTGACAAGGGCTCTGGGAGTCAAAAAAACTCAGCTCTGTATGGAAGCAGAGCATTCCATAGTTACTCTGGAACATTCCGCCCAAACCCACGTAATGCAGATCTCCTCCCTAACCATTCAAGGATGCAAAACAATCCTTAGGAAGCTTAACAAAAACAAACAAATCCAAATTCATTTGAACACTCCAAACAGTTGCGTTTTAACGAAAACATCAACAATGATGAGTTTCCTTGGACAGGCTCAAGTGCCTGTCAACTGATTTTGTTGGGCGAGAACATTCAGAACATTTTGTTAGCTGGCCAGTTGCCATGGTTATACAAAAAAGAACATAGCATATTTTGCTGAGGAAACAAAATGTCCCATTTGACGTCTTACCCTCAGTTCATAGCCCATATACGGCACAACCGCATTGACCCATTATTACATAACGCTCAGTCAGAGCCCAGACGCTGCCTCATTTCAGAGTAAATATGAATGTTCTGGATTGGGGTGATAACCTGGCCTACAAAAGACTGGCCATGAAGATGGTTTTTAGTTTCTAGATTCCTTTTATAGTCTAAATGCTCTGGCTTCTGAAAGGTCAATCGTTGATGGTATCATTTACGTAATGAAATCTGATTGTATCATTTCCAAAAAAATCCTTTTAAAATTTGCTGCTAATTTGTGGTCAACCAACATCAAACATTGTTTTGGTTTGCATGTGTCATCCAAACCAAACACTGTTATAAAACCAATGCTGAACATATTTATGTGAGAAAACCTGTAAGGAAAGAACATTTCCAAAAGGAGTAATGAAGTGGATTTACCTTCTCTCTGCTGCTATGAGCAGTAATGGATCTCTGAGTGGCTCCACGCAGTGCTGTTCTGTAGTTGTAGAAATTGCTAGAAGGATCCATCTGGTGCTGAGGAAAGAGACAAAAAAACATCTTTATGCACCAACCTTAGGACATGGTTTGGATGTAGACATTTACATGTATAGAATGTTCTTATAATTCAACATGATTGGGTTTCAGTTAGAACTACTGATCTAACCAAAGGCAACATGAGTCACCCTAGTTACTGTTAACTATGGGACATTTTTGCATGGGAACCAGGTAAAGTGATACATCATATCTACTCTCAAACTTCATAACACTTTTCTTGCATGCAGGTGACACATTATGGTTTTCAGTCATCTTAAACAATCACTGAAGCACTCATGTTATTAGGGTGAAACTACACATTTCCTTTTTCAAGAAGACCAAAAAAAGGAATGAAAACTAAAGTAATCTAACGTTAACCTCTATTATAGACTAGAGGTGGATATCTGCTTTTCAGCTTTGATATTTAAGGTTTTGATTCTACAGGGAAGGCAAGTGGCCCTCTAAGCCAATTATCCTTCAATCCTTCCATTGTCTGAGTGAGAAGTGAGAAAAGATGAAAAGAAAGTGAGAAGGAGAGAGAGAAAAAGAGAGAGGAAAAAAGAGAGACAGAGAGAGGGAGAGAAAGTGGTGTGTAAGTGGATACAGAGCTCACAGCCTGGTTCTCCCTGAAGACTACACATACAGTCAGTATATACACATCAATACCAGGACTAGTCAGTATATACACATCAATACCAGTTATATAAAGTTATAAATATAAAGTTCAAGGCCTTTGCCTGTCTAAGATAAATCAAGACCGAAACAAAACCACCATGACACAGTTAACACAGTAAGCAGACTCAAAATTAAAGCTCTAAATGCTTCAACTCCTTTTAAATGCTGAGAATCGCTAGGGTTTAGAATGGATTCCATTCCCCATTGAATGGGGTAGGCACACATGCATCATAAGGGCCATGGGTCATTCACTTAACAGAGCATCAGTCCAAGTTACTGGAGCAATGCCACACTGCAACTTTAGTGCTGCATTCAGCACAATTAATTCACATTAATTTTATTTTTTGTAATAGCCCCTACAAATTCATCTCACTCCGGCGAGTCAAATCCACCCCTTGCTCTAAAGAAATAACAGGAAGCTAAACAGGCAGCAATATGTGCAAAACCACATATTTTTAAAATCCACTAGTTGGTGGGTTGTCAGAGTGACTAGTCAATTTTAAGGAAGTCTGGTATAAATATGATTAAGAGTCATCTACCATACTCCCCAACTAGACACTAATGGAGTTAAATGCAATGGGGGTCTGGAGTCACATTTTAAGAATGTGATCTAATTACTTTATTATTCTTTCACAGGAGGTCAATTTAGTGATAATTTGATGGCTGTAGCCGTTTTGCTTTAAAAAGCATGAATTGAGATGCTGCATTTCTAAAAAAGCAGCATCATGCAAAATATTAAAGCTAAAACAAAAAACTGACAATAAATGTTTAATTGATTGACCTCTAATTGATTAATTGTTTGGTAGACGGATAATGGACCACCCTTACTCATCCCTAAAGACAACATTCATCTCACTGAAATGATGATGTAATACATACCTCTAGGATATCAAATTTGGCGGTTTTGACTTTGCCCCAGGTCTTCTTTAGCCGTGACACTGGACTCATATTCATCCCGGCTGTAAAACACACACACAGGAGCAGACGCAAATCAGCACAGTGCTACACAGATTCCTGCGATAGATGCAGTTTCTCAGTAGTCAGTTGAGTAGTTAAGCCCATGTGCCTACAGGAACAATAGCATTAGCTGTAGCATCATTTCCCTCTCACAATAAGCTCTGCTTATAGCAATGAGGGCCACTGTAGTCTTGTGTGGTCAGCACTAATGACCAGAAGAGGTCATAATGTTGACTGAAAAATCACTAGGGGTGAGATCAATCCAACAAGTTCTTCTGTACTGACGACAGCAAACATAATTTCTTTAAGCCTTGTTGAATGTTGATAAAGGGATGTTTTATCAAAAAAAGAAAATTCTGTCATCAATAACACAAATTCGTATTATTTCCTTTTTGGAATTAAATGTTGTCGTTTAATTTTTCTCTAACAAATAAAGAACTAATGGTGACAGAGGCTAACATAGCAAGTAAATGACAAATCGTTTGTTTTAGGGTGAATTATCCCACTCATCTACTTGTTTTTGTATTTTTAAGAAAACAGGAATTATCTGATGGACAATGACCACTAGTATGCACATTTATCGCAAACTCATTTCAGTTCTTTTATTACCCAAATACAAAAGCTTAAAGCCTGGACAAAAGGAACAATAGCACCTACAAAAGACCCCTTTGAAATCTTTACCATTAACAATCTGTCTGTACTAACAGGTGTCAGGCCCAGATCTCTACCGTCACACTAACGTGATACCAGTGAGAATAATCCTTTAGTCCAAGCCACGTGCAGACGCTGCACTCACGTCACACAATGCACGTGGCCTCCAAACAAACACAACAGGCAACGATCAGCCTTTCCCATGACTTGTTTGTTCTCTTCCAGTGACTTTAATATCTGCCCTCCATCTCCAGGGAGAGGGGGCTTGTGTAAGAGCCCCAGCCTGTGGGCTTGTCTCCAGGGAATGACCAGGGAAAAGACAGCTGGTTACACTCCCTCCCTCCTACTACTACCACTCTCTTATTGAGCACAGTAGACTCATGCTATTGGATTGGTCAGCACTGACCATCTGCCTGAGGGATGTCGAGCGCTCGCACTAGCTCACATAGGCTTAACAGCTGCCTCCTCTTCTGGCTGTCTTTACCCTTATTGCCCTACCCATAATTCTGCAGGCACGGGCGTGGGCGGATGGCATCATAGGCCACTTACTGAGTTGAATGATTACAGGCAATTATTATTTTATTATTCATGATAATAATGGACAATTATAAGAACGCTAACACAAATATAGTGAACTAAAAACATGCAATTATAACTGACTGCAAATGATTAAAAAAATACAGATGTATAGATTAGTGTTGATTAATTGTATATGTAGTTTTTGTTAAGAGTGTCAGATAAAGACTGAAATTAATTTAATCTAAAACAGCCAAAACAAAATACTCAAGCGAACAGACAGAAAAATTCTTCATTGGGGTTTTACATTGTTGTGTACCACGGCCGGGATTAGAAAAGGAAACCAAGACCTGCTACAACAGGAAACTATTATCCAAATAGATTTATAAAGAACAAAAGGGCTTTCTGTGACTGTAAAAACGGAAGCATTGCAAGGGACGTCGAAATACTCACTAATGATAGCCATGAGCGAGTTGAAGTTGCCGATGTTGAAGCACTCTCGTGCTACGTCGATGAAGAATTCGATGACTCGTGCTCGATGTTTCTTCTTTACAGGCTGC
>JAZGTJ010012181.1:0-16105 GCA_036877575.1 Botia almorhae
TTTGAAAGATCTCACCCTACCTTCCGAAAGCCACGCCTCCCTCAGACAGAACGCAGTAATTGGATGAACATGTTATGGTCCTGCGACTTCCACGGAAGTTATATACTAATATAAATATATTTAGAAAACATTACTTAGTGATTGCTTCCAAAGTTTGAAAAGACATTCAATCAGAATAACAAAAAAACTGTTTTTGGAACAAATTGCACGCTCTGCCTTTCATGTTGAGTGCGTTTTGCTATTTGCCAAAGATCTAAAACCTTGACAGTTTTTGATTTTTGATTTTAAAAACATTTCTGCCAATATTTCGTTTTCTAGGAGTTCATGATATTTATTCATCAGAATTTCTGTCACACTGTTTATCCTCATCAGATGATCTTGTCAAAAACTGAGCATGAGGCAGAGAAGAGACAGAAAATTGTGTAGGCAGCCATTTCTCTGTACTGCAATGTACTGTTTACCTGAGGCAGGCAAGATTGGCTCCCACATATACTGTGTTTTATGGCTGCGTGTGTATGACCTATGTTTTGTCACTAAACGTGTAAGGTACTGGAGGGGCCTCCCTCAATCCATTCATCCCTCCATCTATTCTGTTCCTGCTCTTCCGTCAGCCCTTCCAGTTTAATCTCTCCGATTTGGCAGGAGCTTAATGAGGCAGTGGGTGAGTCAGCCGCTCTGCTGCAGGAGGTGAGAATTATATTGAGAGAGAGAGAGAGGAAGATGAGGAGGTAACAAAAAATAGGAGGAACAGAGGAGAAATATTAAAAGGAAAATGTCAATGGATGCACTGATAGAAGGTGCGGAGTGGAAACGTTTCTGTAGTTTTGCAGTACTGCAGATACAGACCAGATAGATGGAGTGCTGTTGGGAGAAGTCAAAGAGCAGTAAATAAATGATAAATTAAAGCATATAAATGGCAGCTCAGATAAGTGGAGGCAGATGTGTGCCAACAGGCCACAAATGGCAAGCTGTACAAAAATATCTGACTCGGTATAATGTAAATAAATACGGTATACTGTATGCATGAATTTATCAGAGAGGATCCTGAGGAAAAAAACATATTTTTATGTGTTCATCTGTGTGCGAGGGAGAGAAAGAGAGCGTGTGGGTGAGAGGGCGAGAGAATGTGTGTGTGTGTGTGTGTGTTCTTATTAAATGTTTCTTATGACATGTGAAGCACCTGTGAGAACAAGGTGAGGTGTGCGGTTCGTGCCCTGACACACGCACCCTGTAAATATTTTAGGTATTGATATTGAGCTTAGAGAGAGAGAGAGAGAGAGAGAGAGGGGTGTACACCCGTGCTGGTCTGCACTGCCCTCGACTGTTTCTCTTTCTAACTACAGAAGAACTATCACTGGCCGAGAAATGCCCCAGCTAACAGGGAACATTCCCAGAATGTTGGCTAACGTTCCCTAAACATTACGTCTATTAAGTTACCAAAAAACATTGTTTCTTACAGTAACAATAGTAGAACTTTTTTGTTGTTGTTATATATTATAGCCAAAAGGCTGTTCTCAATGCTAGCACAAAACAAAGCGGAGGTCATTACAAGGAGGCAGGAGACCACCATCCTGGAGGGCTGGCAGAAGTGCACTCCAAACTCACAGCAGTGCCGGCTTTTATTGTCCAATCTGGATGGCCTGCTCCTCTCTCCTCAGCACCGCTCAGCCTTTCCTAGACACGTGTATCTCTCCATCCAGCCCCGTCTGTCACCGATTCAAAGACTGAAGGCCTTTGAAGGCTCTGACGTCAAAGCAGGGCATCATCCTCTGGATTTGAGCTGTGTAGGAATAATGCAGCAGAGAGAGGTTTCTGAATGACCTTGAAGAGAGAGAGAAAGAGAGAGAGAGAGCATTGCTCTACAGAAATGCTTCATTGCTTTATTGTTAATGTAGTACACTCTTATTTATTTCTACTTGCGTAACGCTGCTAGATGAGAATGTTCAGAAATGTTTATGAAGAACGAGTGAATATGAACGTTATTCAGACTTCTTTGAAAACGTTTCACAAAAACTCGATATAAATATAACTTGCTATATAACGTTCAAAATGATCTACTAACAGTTTAGCAAGAACTTTTCCAATAACTAAGAGAACTTTAAGAGAACACTAGCCAATGTTCTGAGAATGTTCCCTGTTACCTGTCAACGCATCTAGGTATATTAAAAATGGTTCACAGAGCAAAAACATTTTGACTTACTATTGTTTTAATTTTTACTTCTTCTATTTTTAAAAATCACCTCTATATCATATAGTGTCTATGCAATATCTATGTAATTTTGTTTTAGCATTTGTAACGTAATAATAATTCATTAATTGTTAATGAATATATAATAATGAATATCGTATATTTGAGTAACGCTGTAGGTTCTTTGATTGACTGAATTGATGGACTGAATTAATTCATGAAATACATAATAGACGGAAATATAATTTGTGTCAGTTTAAATCGTTTTAATCCCTTTTATGTAACTTCTCTGTTGTTTATCATTTGTCTCCTCCAGTTAGAGTCAGTGTGTTTTTTACTGTCAACTTTATCAAAAATGTTTGCATAACCCTGTATAATATTGGGTAAGACTTCATAAGTCATTTGTCAAGTATTGTTTAAACTATTTCTCATTTTAAAACCTCACAAAGACATTTTTCACAGCAGGCAACTTGGATGAGATTGTCTTCCCAAACACAAGGGCTCTAAAATGTTACAGACATTCACTAAGTATTACAAAACAAAAAACTCAGTGTGTAGCTTGATTAATGATATCTTTAAAAAACTGTGTTGGTTGCCAAGTTCTGGTAATGAATGTGACTATTCCAAATTACAAAGGTTCCGTGTGGGTGTAAACTGGTGAGAGCCAGGACCACCCCTGCACAGCATGCATGGCTGCAAATAAACCCAAATATGAGTCACTACGATGTCGCAGGTACCATTTGTTACAGGGAAAAGCCCAGCGATCTGGCAGGGGCATCGAGTGGCATCAGCGCCATTGCAGTGAACCGGTTCGGTCCAGATAACATGACCTGGTTACTGTGGTTTCACTTTCTAGGCCTACAGTATAAATCCATGTTTATTAAATCCATAAAGGAAATCAAAACAGTAGGTGGGCGGGGCTTAACTTACTGCCATGAAGAGGCTCAAGCTGTGACACGACTCAAAGCTCAGAACGCCCACCCAGAGCTCAGAACCCGATACAGCGGCTCTTCTTAAACAGCATGTCAACTTCCCCGCCGTATGCGATGGGATTCTTTGTCTGCATAACATGGGTGTTGTGTTACCTAATCATTCTGACCAATTATTTCATTACATCTTAAAATAGAGCCCCAAACTCCCTTTTTCTTCGCAAAGAGAACTTGCTTAAACAGAAAATGAATATCAGTCTGTAGGAGTCTGAACTAAATATCATACGAGTTGTTTGCTTTATAGTCCTTTTCTTTTTGTTGCAACACTTTTGCTAAACTTTGGGTTGTCAAGTTCAGTTCAAAACCCAGATTTGTATTTTTTTCTTCTTGTAATAAATATGAATTTAGGCTATTTAATGCAAAATTGATAAATGACAAATTCTGCCAAGTTACAAAAACAACTAACATGCACAGATGAACAGCCCTGTTACAGGTGATTGACAGATGAGCCAGTGACAGGCTGGGCTAATGAAAGCTCTCTTAGGTTGATGCTGGTTACACGGGTGCGAATGAGACTTTTATAGAAGGCTCTTCACACACACACACACACACACACACACAATAGAAGCTGCATGTCTTGAGGGCATCTAAACTGACATGGCACATGCTGTTAGACATGCACACTGACCTCATGTGTCAGCTGTCTACCATTAACACAGACGTCTTTACCAACACACTGATATACATTTACCCACATAAACCCAAATCATCTAATACCATAAAATATTAGCATTTGAAATAGGGAGATTTACTGTCTGCTGGAGAATTTATAAATCATGTTTATTAACCAGACAAAGATGATTGACTATGAGATTGTGTTTATTCTCATATAAAAGCAAAACATCAACGTGATTAATTACTGAGTTGTTCTGAAAAGAGATTTGTGGCATCGTTTTAGTTTATCGCTGAGATTTGACTCGATTCTGGCAGTAGCACTTCTGTATTATAACAACACAATAGCTCTACAAATCAATCAAAGAAGTTGTAAAGGAACTGAGGTTAAATGTACTGCGGTATCAAAAATACAAGCGAATGGCAGAAATAATGGTTAATATTAATATTATTACCAGGTTATTATAGTCATGGCAACCTAGCTGACTGGTGGGGGGTGGTGGGGTGCTGGAATCTGTTGCTGCCCCCTGGGAAGTTTCTTTAATGTGTTCCGAAAGCCATAATTACAATCGGATGTACATTCAAGTGATTTTGGTTGTTAAAATGTGAACACATGGAACACATTGGGCTTTTTAATATTACACTTTCTGAGCAACTGATTTTAAATTAATGCAGCAAAATGAAGAGCAGAACATGCGTATTAGGTGCGTAAAATGCTTTAACTGTGTATCTTATCTTTCATAGAGAATTATGGGAAATGTAGTTTTGAGCATAAGTGTGCTGCACATAAACCACCGTAATGAATAGTGTTGAGCAGTGCTGAAATTACACAACATCAGAGCACAAGAAAATATACAAAAACATTGAATTTCAGATACAGAGAATGGCTAGCTAGTGGATGATGACCAATTAATTACATTATTCACTTGTAGAGTTTAATTAGAGCTCCAGTGTTGATGTGGATCTTTGTGGACAGTAAGACTGTCAAGGCATTTTGCTAGCCAAAGAATTAACCCAGTGTTACGAACATACCAAAGGCAGACTGGAATGCTTATAGTTTCCTTCATTTGCCAAGCCCCGAGGGCACATACTGCAAATAAAACGTCTAACTAGCTTTGATTTTCAAATAATAGCTAACAAATATAAAACCCAAGAACTGACCACATGAGGACAAGTTAAAGAATACTTTTTAATGTTTTTGTAACTTAATGTAAATTAGGAAACGGACTGTAATTGTTAGCTGGGATTGTGCCTGCTCTAAATAATAATAAATGCTAATGCTAATTTCTAAATAATAAAGTGGGATCAGCTTTCTGTTTTGCCTTCTGTTATAAAAAGCTGCTGTTTACTTGCTCCAGAGCAGGTTTGATTTCATGGACCTGTTCCTATGACTACAGCTTTGTGATGAGCTATAAAGAGGAGAATGATTCAGGATAATCATAAATCATCAATATTTAAATCAAGTTAAACCCAGTAATTCACATATTGTACAAAGAACAAGGTTCTGATTGTAAGAATGATAATCAGTTACAGTGAACTACTGTACATGGGCCAATAAATAAGGAATCTGTCAGACAGAGGCCGTCATTCTAATGGCACAGAGACAGCAGTGCTAAACACATGAAGTTGTAATAGAAAAACGAGGCAAAGCTGCTAACTCTAAGCTGCTCAGCTAACAGACAACATTCTCTGAATGTTGGCTAATGTTCTCTAAAAGTTCTCTAAAATTCAAAGTTATCAAAAATATTTTTGTGGTTACATTAGTAGAATGTTTTCTTAAAGTTGTATATCAGATATCAAAAAACATTTATTACAGTTTACAGTTATTAGAGGAACATTTTAAAAACATTTCAGGATTTAAAAAGTTTAAGTAACATTTTTATAACCAAGCAATAACATTAATACAACATAAATAATTGGACATTTTGAACATTCCAAAACTTTAAAAATAACATTTGAATGTTTTTGTTACTTAATAGAAACGTTAGGAAAACTTTCTTACAACCTAAAATTGTTAGCTGGAACTGTGAGAGTCTTGTTATGTTCTTCTTATGTATTTTTCCTTGAGACACTGATGCAAAACTAAAACTGGATTCTGGTAACAGAAACAGGTTTCTGACTGCCGACCGCAGCACAAACTGGAAAGATCCATTGTCTGAAGATCACCACTGGTACTCCAGGGAATCCACTGCATGCCTTTATTGACTTCCTAAAATACACAAGGAGAAATATCACACAAACCAATAGCCATTATATAAACTGTGGTGTTGAAGTTAAATGTAGCTTGCACAATCAAATCCATGACAACCAGAATTCCAGAAGTTTTGTTGACTAATGGATGAAACAATGTCAACATCGTAGTGTACGATGTATGTATTATAACCACAGACTCAGAACATGGTTGATCTTAGAGGCTGCAAGACTATTGTAGACAAACAGCTGTGCAATGGCGCTATTACTCATGTCTTTAGATTAGCCACAGAAAACCCAATACATGAAAATAATAGAAGGAAAACACAAGACACCTGGGAAATAGAACATATATCTATTGGTTTACAAATGGGGCTCAACATAAAAGGCAAAACCCAGCATGGCAGGATTAAGACACGCTCTGTCAGGGCAAGAGTTGCTTATTTAAAGGCACAGTAGGTGACATTTTTCCTTTTAGTTATGCTGGTTATGCTACTTTTCTTAACACCCTGATAGCAATCACTAAGTGGTCTTAATATATTTATATAAATTCATATCCTCTGTGAAAGTCGCAGAACTATATAATGTTCATCCAATCATTGCATCTGGTCAGAACGCAATGATTGGCTGTCCTACTTGCCTGTCAAACTGTGTGCGTTCATGAGGCGTGGCTTCGGAGAGTGATCTGAGGGAAGGGTGGAATCTTATGCTTTCAAAGCTAGGCTGCTGTTGTTAGCCTCCGAAATTGCCTACGCTACCTTCATGGACACACTAATGTTATGATAATGGACCGGATTTTGAATAACGGCAGACAGGAGTAAACTGAGTGAGCCTCAGAATAGTGGCTCCACGGTGGTACAATAATAACAACTGATCTTTACTTTAATGAAGATTCATGGGTTTATACAGCAATCCTGATTCAAACAGATCATTCCCACAATGATTCTCAGGATGGTGCAGTGTGTGAAGTAATACCACAGAATCCCCAGTATCATAAAAATGATGAAACAATGTGAATGGGTGTGAAATATCTCAGAATTATGAAAACGCCAGTATAAAGTTTTACCCGACATTCCAGATAGCAGATTATATAATCGAGATGTGTTGAACAATTGAATTTGAGTTCTAAACGCACATTCAGACAAATGATTTTCTAAACATAAGTTTAAGAGTTTGCATATCTAAAGCTGTCAGTCACATCTCAGGGATATTTAAACGACCACTTACCTCAGTTTGAAAACAATTCTTTCAGCTTAATTTACTTCACGTTAATTGTTAAAACACCTTTATCGTTTATTACCACTTATTGTTATTTAATTTTGAATGTTATAGGAACGTGCAAAACGTCCAGATGTTTTAGAAGTTGTGTTAACGTTATTGCATAATTTCTTTGGTAACATTTTAAAATGTTCCACTAACAACTTAAGAATGTTTATGATATATGACAGTGAAACATTCTACTAACATTACTGCAAGATTGTTTTTGTTGATAACTTTAAAAGAACCATCGTTAGCCATCGTTCTCAGAACGTTTCCTGTTAGCTGGGAATGTTACGGTCAGGATGCTGCTGTACCATTGGCTCATTGACTTGCTGACACAGAACTGGAATTTCTCTTAGAGGTTCCAGAGTGTTCCTAGAATGGATCCTTTGGTCTTGCTGCCATAGTTACCAGGTAGCTGGAAAGTGATGCATAATACATGATACTGATGCTGCGTGTCACAAATGTAGGTGACGTTTAAAAAACTTAAAACGTCCCTTTTCATCTCATAAGCGTGAGATATTGATATATTACTGGACTTTAAAGCAAGAGTTGTCTTACAATCAAAACCATGTTCATTGCAGCATTTCAGTTGTTACCTATAGAAAAAACCTAGAAGTAGCTTTAAAAAACAAAGAATCAGACAGTGGTCTTGTGCCACAGCGTATTATTAGTGTGAAGTATCTCTCTCTGTCTGTCGATGTGGTCCTGATGTTATCAATTGTGTTACAAACATCCTTTTCATCCGAGCCCTGTATCGTTCTCTACTAATTGTTTTATGTAAAGGTTCTCTTATCTCTGAGTGCCTCAGAGCAAATGTGTCTCTTTTACACACACACACACAAAGAAAGAGAGAGAGAGAGAGAGAGAGAGATGCAAGGGTCATTTGCACTTGCCTGTTAACAAGCATCATTTCCTTGTTTTGGTCAGGGACTATCTCTGCCTTCAATTTGAGCTAATCAATATTTCTCCAAGTGGCTTAATCTTATCTTGTTAATGTGGTAATGAGGCTAACACGGGTTAAGGTTCTCAGACAATACAGGCCCGTTTGTTGACTGGTTGTGGTGGGGGGTTGGGTGTAGTCTAGTATCTATTGATAATGTGTTTTTAAAGGTAATCCTGCTTATGTCTTTTGTACAGCTGACATGTTGAAGATGTCCTCATGATGTTCGCGTTCTGCCAACATACTGACAACACACACACGTTGGCATATGTCGTTTTTGAGCACTCTATAGATGTAATGGATGTCATGGCTTCTTGTCAAGTCTGGAAATTTCATTTTCATTCACCATATAATATGTTTTTAGGCGATTTGGTTAACGAGGACACCTGTGTCCACATAAACAATGTTTACATACACGTACACATCATTATACACATTTGTGTCCTCCTAAACCACATACAACCCCCCCCCCACACGCACACACAAACAAACTAATGACAATAAAACCTCAAGCGCACTCACTCCCAATCACAAAAGTAGTACCTTTGAAAAGTTAGTCTTCAGTGCCAACTAGTGGTGGGATAGAAGATTGCAGGCCAGTAATTTTTGTCCTATAGGTAAATGATATGAGAAATGATGTATGTAACGTGCACAAAATAACTGTAACGGTACAAAAACAGGCAACTGCTCAATTTCGATCAGTATTTCTTTTAATTATTCCCTCACACTTCTCACTTTGTATGTATGTAAAGCACCATCAACACACACACACAAACAGAGGGAATGTGTGTGTTATTTACATTTAGCCCAAACAAAACAAACACGTTCCTGTTTGACATGAATAAAACTGCAATTCGTCGCAATTTACACCCTCGTTTGTCAGCCTTCAGCTTTGAGCATGAAAATGCAAATATGTACTGAATAATTACACCCCGAGTAAATGACACTGTTAATATGAACGCTGTTTGTGAGGGAGGCAACTGCTTTCATAATTAATAGCTACAGTGAGCACAGAGACAGCTGGTAGCGGCGGCTTGGCTGGGCTTATGATGCTTTAGTCACATAGTGTTGTGGTGTTTGTTCATTGTGTTTGCTTGTTTGTCATATGTGTACTTGTTTTTTAATTTGTGTGAGAGAGATAGAAAGGGATCCAGTCAAAGGGAGAAATATCGCCTCGGTTGAAATGAAATTTGTGTCTAGTTATTTGTAAACCTCCAACTAAAGGCAGAACACCACTGCAGAGCAACATTCTCTAAAAGTTACGTTCTAAACGTTCTAGCGGTAACATTAGAAGAATGTTTTTACACTGTACATGTATGTCAAATATGGTAGATAAATAGATTGTTCTCATGTCAATTGTGAACTGTACTCCAGGCCACTTCATAAGCTATACTGGTGTGGTCCATTTCTCCATTTCAACATGAATTGTCACAACACTGAAGTCAGCTGGAACGTTTGACTTTAACATTTTCTTATGTTTATGTCGTTGTTTGTCTTGTATCCTTTATTTGTTATTTAAACTGTCGTATATGTTTTTATTTGAAATCATGTCTGTTTTTACTGTATCATCATAATCAATATTATTAATACTACTACTATTTCGCAATAATGATCTTTTGGTTTCATTGCATCTCATCGATGTTCTATTCATTATTATCACGGATTTTAAGTCTCTTCTTTCTTATTTTAATCGGTGCTGTTCTGTTTTTCTCTCTTTCGTTCTCCACGTCTGTTCAGTCGTGGCGCAGAAGGCAACATGATGCCGCGGTGCGGTTAATTAGGTAACAGCCTCCGGTGCGCGAATCGTTAGATAAATAATTAATAACGCTTATCGAATAGCAGACGTGAAATTTCCCTTAAACTCTGATGCGTTCCACGTTTTTTTGCGTCATGGGAACGATAAACAAACATATAGAGGAAACAATAAAAAAAAGATTTAGAAAAAAATTACAAATGTATTCATTAAAAATGAAACAAATTAAAAAGGCCTCACAAGGTCTTTCTGAGGTTGGATGTAGAATGAAGTGTGAGGTCATTCTTTGTGTCAGTGGAATGAGAAGAGGGGGAGGGTGTCATGTGTTTGTGTACAGACGGATGTGCTGTTTTAATGAATCTGTGGATGTGCGGTGGCGTCACGGTGTGGACTAACAGAGCCAATGGGATCGGCTCGGAGAGGCGCATTACTGACCTTGAAACTGGAATGAGTGGGATGACGCACGAGCCACAGGTGTGAGAAAAGTACGACAGGACCAGAAATATGGCGAGAGAGAGAGAGAGATAGAGAGAGAGAGAGAGAGAAGGAAAAACAGACAATGGAATCAGCCATATACTCAATGAATGCACACACACACATCATGTGTACATGTGTGTACTTGTGTGTGTGTACTGATATTAACGTTATGGGGACCAAATGTCCCCACAAGTATTGTAATACCAGTACATTTTGACCTTGTGGGTATATTTTTGGTCCCCATGAGGAAACAAGCTTATAAGTGAGTGATCAATGTTGAAAATCTAAAATAGCAGAATGTTTTCTGTGACATTTCAGGTTAGGGTTCAGGTTAGGAGAATATACTGTTATATTAATCATTTTGTATATGGGATTAAACATGAAAACTCAACACATGTATGTGTGTGTGTGTGTGTGTGCGTGTGTGTGTTGTCTGAATGGTTTGATATGCATGTCATGTCTTTCTGTTCACTCGTATGTGTCCTTCAGAGACTGGACGTAAAGCAGACAGAGGAGGGGCAGAGACGGAGAGAAAGAGAGGAAGGGATTGAGCTGTGAGTCCGACTGAAATATATCAGCCAGCCACAATTTATATTGAAGCAACAAACTGCCATTTATTCAATTATGTTTAGTTTTTTAAAGTAGATATGACATTCCAAACAAACAGATCTTTATATACTGAACAATGAATTCAATTCATTTGAATTACATTTATTTATTTTGTCAGTTGTATTTATTGTGTTATTATTTAGTATATGTATTGCAAAGAAATGGGAAAATAAGTTTGTGTGTATGTCCCCTAGTGTGTTTATGCAGACGTTTGGTCATAGCAAGATGTTTTATATCACATATACATAAAATAATCAATTTAACAAATGTGCACCAATATTATAATTTTTTTAATCTTTTAGCCATTTTATAACGTTTTAACTAACTATATTATAAAACATTCTGCTTCCCTATTGTTATTTATCTATTATTATTATTCAGCTTTTAGTAAAATATGTTGTATATCTATATGTACTACATGATAAAAGAAAAGCAAGCCTTGTGTCTCACAACATATAGTTTAAGGGATTCTTATTAACTTCATAAATCTGTAACATTTTGAGTTATAAAATCATTGATTTTGAATCATTCTGATTCTGCCTCCACCTCTGATTCTGCCTCCACCTCTAATTCTGCCTCCACCCCTGATTCTGCCTCCACCTCTAATTCTGCCTCCACCTCTGATTCTGCCTCCACCTCTGATTCTGCCTCCACCTCTGATTCTGCCTCCACCTCTGATTCTGCCTCCACCTCTAATTCTGCCTCCACCTCTGATTCTGCCTCCACCTCTGATTCTTTAATCTCCCAGAGGAAAATGTAATCTCATATGTCTGGAGATTTGATGGAGATCTTTGTTGTGTTTCATTTAAGTATCGACTGCGTTTCTTCTAAAATTGCTTAGAAGAAATAAAAGTTAAAAGAATAATTTGATGAGTAAAGTTTCATATTAACATCTTCAGTAATCTTGACTGCAGACTTGACAAAGCACATCTCATGCTTGTTTTGTGCTTTATCTCTTCATCTTTTGTCCTGTCACGCCGGACACCATCAGGACAAACCTTGTTTTCACTGTATTCTCTCAGCATTCACAACATTCTCCAGCTATCTGTCAATGGATGAGTCACCAAACCTGCACAGACACTGAGTGAGAGAGAGCGAGAGAGTGTCTGTGAGAGAGCTGCACAGGTGAGAGATTGATGTGAGAAACCGGACACAGGAGAAGATAGAGAAGTAAAGCAGCAGTAAATAAACGGTCTTATGGAGTGAATGCTATAATGAATGTCCAGTTCCTCTCTCACTTTCATTTTCTCTCCTTGCTCTCTCTCTCTCTCTCTCTCTCTCTCTATGTATCGTTTCTCCATCTCTTATTCTCACTGCACTGATCAGACTGTATCAGAAGAGAAGGCATGGCTTCATGTTCTCTTTAATATAGTAGCTGTTCAACAATTAAAACATATTTTTTAAACATGCTCTACTCAGTTCAATATGCTACCAAGCTCCCAACTTATGTTTACTGTTGTATTACAGTAGACTTACAGTGCATCGGTCATATATCCTTATTTTAAATGTTCTGGTCTGTCTCATATTAAACATAATTTAAGTTTAGTGTTTAATTGGCTAATATGTGCTGCAGAAAATTTTAGAATGAAATAACCTTATTTTTTTACATTTAGCTTGCTTTGAAAGACTGCACAAGCACTACACAAAAGCTGTGCTCAAGGTTGTGCTTATTATATTCTTAATATATTAAGAAGGGATATAATAAATTAACACATTCTAAAATACTATTTAAAAAGTTACATTGGACTAAAGTGTCTGTCAAATGTAAAGGAGCAATTGCAAAATAAGCCGTTTGAATAAAGCATGCTGGGAACACGCAGTTGCACAGCTAAAAGAGTTACTGGAACAGCGAGCTGGGTTTACCAGCGAGTTCATCATTGTTAATTTCCCAAATGTTAATTTATTCCAATTTATCCACAGTCAATAGTCAAGCCAGCGTCATTTGGAGCCTGCACAAAGGTGCATGATCGTAACAAATTCATAATGTCTCATAACTCTCTAGCCATTTACTAGCACACTAACTGAAAATCAGATTTCAGATGCACGTCAGCCAAGCTGCCGCAGTGGCAGGGTCTCAATGCAGAAATGAAAGTGTGAGCAAGCCCTGCTCTCCCCCCTAACCCCCCCCCCCATCACCCAAACACACAGACAGGTGTGTCTTCCTCACCCAGTAGATTTTGACACACTGCAGATACTTACCTTTTCAATACATGTAAAAAGATACGATTACCTTAGATTTTACCTTAGATTTTATTTGTTAATTATGTTTTTTGATATATAACGTATAATACGTATATAAAACGTTCTACCAACCTTACTGCAAGAACGTTTTTTTTGACAGAACGTTCCATGTTAACTGGGTATACCGTATCGGGAACAGGTGAGTAAATATCATTTCAGATGGTGCAGTAATCTTTTATTGTTATCATCCGTTAAACAATGACAGGCAGGAGAGCGCCATGGCAACCGAGAAGGTCGTAAGTCCCAATGAACCCGGGGGGGTTAAGTGGCATTGCTGGAAATGACATCACACGCTCCAGTCACAGAGCAGAGAGTAAACAACAGGACCGACACAGTAAATGAGATTCGTTGTCGCGTTCCTTTTTCACGCTGAGAAAACAGAATGAACTGAGAATTACAATCTCACAGCAGCTATTACAGGGTAGAGTTGGTAATATTCAGCCATTTATCTGATGCTTCCCATTAAAACCACAGGCACTGCTGATCAGATCAATGTTCTGCTTGTTTTTGGGTATCTACTCAATAAGATAATGTAAACCACATCTCCCAAAACCCCAAATGATCATTTTAGCATCTCCCTGCTAACATTTTTAGGTTGTAAGAACGTTCCTCTAATGTTACTAATAAGTAACAAAAACATTAGAATTGTTATGTTCTAGGAACGTTCAAAAGGTCCAGTTTATTAGATGTTGTATTAACATTTTTGCTCGGTTATAAGAATGTTATTTAAACTTTTTGAATACTGTAACCTTTTTAAAACTTTTGACCAACGACTTACAATTTCCACTAACAATGATGTTTTTGATATGTTTGCTATATAACGTTAAAAAACATTTTAATAACATTACTGCAAGAATGTATATGATAACTGAGAGAACTTTGAGAGAATGTTAACCAATGTCCTGAGAACTTTAACCAATGTTTGCTGTTATCTGGGTTGTATTATCTCTGTTTAGGTTTCTCCTCTGCATTGTTACTATATCACCATAGTTTGTGTTGTGAATGGAAGCAGAGTGAGTCTGATAGAGAGAGAGAGAGAGAGAGAGAGAAAATGAAAGCATTTGGAAGGTGAGTCATGCCAAAACTCAATAGCCTTAGACGAGTACAGCGTGGTGGGTGAGAATGACGCGCAGACTCTATTCTAGAAACGGCCATGAGAAAAACATTCCAGGGTCCCTGACTAACCTGGTCCTCAGCTTTGAATGCTTCACACCTCAAAGTGATAAATCGTTGAGGTCAAATTAAGATGTCTGCTTTCCATTCATTGGACACACGCACACACAGCGCTCTCTGTCACATTATGCATTAGGCTTCAGTTTGTGTGCGATACTGTATGTTGCATCTTACCTTAACTCAAGACACTCAATGAAGAAAACTTTATCGAGTGTAGCTGTTTTTTTTTCCAGAAACAGTTTTGTTATGCTAGTTGAAAGTCTCTTCACACTTAGCAATCGCTAAGTGGTATAAATATAGGTATATAAAAAATATCTTCTGTGGAGAGCACGGGACCATAATATGTTTGTCCAATCATTGCATTCGGTCTGAAAGCAACGATTGGCTGTCCTGTTTGCCTGTTGGTCAAACTACGTGTGCGTTACGTTGGAGGAGGTGTGGCTTTGGAGAGCACACTGAAGGGAGGGTGGGATTGCCTTTTCCTCTGTTAACACGTTGCATCTTGGAATAAACATTCCGAGAACATTCCCTGTCAGCTGGGACGTAGTAGAAAAAAACTCTTGAGAGGAAATATCAGATTCAGAATCATTGAGAACCATGAAATGGTTTTCTTTACAGAATAATGAGTTATAACTAATAGACAGATACGTGTAACATGCAGGGATGTCTGTTGATTGGTGACACTGAGTCAAATGCTTTCTATATAAGCTTGTTAAAATGAGAACCTCACTGGTAGCTTTCTGCAGCCATTGACTCAATTATAGGTAGTTACATGACAGAACCACCAATTAGCTGCTTCACAGGTTCTTGTTAGCCTGTGTCTCCTCAGTCCAGCATTGAGGTTCTGACACGGTTCTGACAGCAGAAAAGACATACAGAAACGAGAACGAGCAGAAATAAGAAACCATGTGAGAACCGTGTTCAGAATTCCTCCTCAGACCATCAACTGCAGGAGCTGATGTACAAGGAGAGAAGGACAAAGCAAATAATGCTACTGTCTTAAACATGGTTTCCAGTATTTAAAGACCAAACCCCAGTCTCTCAGCCAACCCAGGGACCTCCAATTTATAAAAGCTAAATATGCTTATAATACATTTAAACGGTAACTAACAAGATTGATTTTTATAAAACAAATAGTACCGGCCCTGAATTCTGATTAGATGAGCCACGTTCAAAACTGTTGTAAAATGACTATTAACGCATACCTGGCATAGCACATTCTATACGATGTGCTTAAAGTTGCTATGTTGCTTAGCAACCGCACATAGCCTACAGGTACGAATGCCGTCATTCATCCCATGTAAAATTGCTGTTATTGTTTGTATTTTTTGTATTGCTGCAATAAATAAAACTTTCTAACAATTTAAGGTTGTGAGAACTTGTCATGAATGCTTCCATTCAGTAACAAAAACATTAAAAAACGTTTTAATTGTTCTAGGACCATAAAAGTCACTCAGACAAGATGCTCGTAAGATGTCAGGAGTTCCACTCAGATTCAAAGCGTTTATTGTCATATGCACAGTAAGGAAACAGGTTTCCCTGTGCAATGAATTCTTACTTTCCTGTCCACAGTGAATGCCAGGACAGTTATATAGACTAAAGTACAGAAAAAAATTAAAAACTTTAAGAAATATACAATAAGGGGAAAAATATACAATAAGGACATAAAA
>JAZGTJ010012182.1:0-16104 GCA_036877575.1 Botia almorhae
CATACTTCTATACATATATATTTATATTTATATACATATTTTTTTGTAAAAAACCTGCACATTTTAAACACTTTACACTTTATACACTTAATCTTAAAATTGTGTACATTATATCCTTATTTTTACCTTTTTATCCTTATTTTTACCTTTTTATCTTATTTTACTTATTTTACTTTAAATCTTAAATATTTTTAGACTTAAAATTTTTCTACTTTGTTTTGTTTCTGTAAGACAGTCGTGCAAAGCATTTCACTGCATGTTGTACTGTGTATGATTTTGCATGTGACAAATAAAATTTGAATTTGACTACATTAAAAAACAACCTAAAATGTATGTTTTTTATTCAACTTTGTTACTTTGTAATAAAACTGTATCATTATTTGTCTTTACTACACGTGAATACTTCAGTATTAGTATCCTAATATGCCAGTATTGTCTCAGAGGTCTGTTACATAACAACACAAGCGACTGCAGACGCTGGTGGAGCTTTCGAGCGACGCCTCGCTGCAGTCGAACACAATGTTCTCACGTCTCACTGTAGTCACGTTTCATTTCACAGTGCTCGAGCCGACAACCAATCCGAGCTGAGCATTGGCAATGACGCAGCCACTTCCGCAGACAAGCCTCGTACAACAAAGGCTGGCGCTTAATTCTCCTCACCCACAAGCACCGCCTCCAGAGCCTTGATTGGCCTGTAGAGGAAATTCAACCTCAGCGATTGGACAGTTGAGAAGTCGTTTATGTGGCCGTTAAGAACAGTAACGACACAGCGTAGAGTTACCAATAAAACCCGATCGCTTCGTCCTTTTCAGCGTCCATTTAATGCAGGTATTATGTCATAGAGAAACACTAAGACATTAATATTTATAAACGAATTTATAAATACATTACGAATTATAAGCGCAGACGAAGTGACCGACTCACTGACGGTTCGGTGAGGGCGGGGCGGGGCGGAATGAATCCAGTTCGGGTCGCGTGTACAGCACCGTGTAACCGCGAGCGTGTTTTTCGTGACGAGGACGAAAAGGGCGTCTGAGCGACGTGACGCACCGAGATCACGGTAAGACACTGGAAACGGGCTGATACACATGATTTTAGCGATTGTTCTGTACAAACTCGAAGTCTTTTTGTAGAGCGAGAGAAAAAATCAGTTCTTATGTATTCATCCGCCGAGCGAAGTCACGGCCATCGCGACACAAAGCTGATTCCCACGGTCGAGCTTTAACGCGTTCAATCTTTGCATGTTTCTCAGAGATGTCGAAATAAATCGCGTGCACGCCTTTCTAGACCAACTAAACGTCATACGTGTATTTTGATGCAGTGTTTTTGGTAAATATATTTTGACCTCGTAGCAATAACATTTACGTATATATTTGAGTTAAAATATAGAGAACATTTGACGTAGAAAGCTTAACTCCTCATGCTAATAGCTGCGCTTGCATTATATTAAATAGGTCGTCACAACTGGATTTCAATACGTCATGGTGTCAGCTGTAGTAGAACCCCAGTAAGTGCCGAGTTGATGTCATATAAACCCTTTTAGTGGGTAAAAAGTAACTGGAATGACGCAAGGCAGCTTTTGCATGACGTAATGGTGTCATGACTTTGAGTGAAGGCGCTTGATGTTTGCTTGTGTTCTGTGTTTGTGTATCAGAAACAGAAGGAAGACGATGAGCAGGAAGTTGAAGGATGAAGGCCATTTGAAAGTGATGGCCAAATTTAAAAGCAAACGGATGGAAAAATCAGAGTCTGAGAGGGACTCTGGGTTCTCAGGTTTGGACTCTTTTACGGAATGTTTCTGTGGGTATTTGGAGACTGTGTCTCTGAGTGAACCAGGTCACTTCCTGTCCTGTGTTTGTTATTGACAGATGCCAGCTCTGAACATTTGAGTGCCATTGATCAGACAGACACAGATGATGCATCGTGTTCTGTGGGGTCTTCAGGGGTCACTTCTAGATCACAGCCATCTCATCTGGCTGCAGTGCTGGGGGGCGGGGCTCTGCAGGGTCTGTCGCCAATGATCATAATGAAAAATGTTGTTCTGAGGAAGGTAACCTTCAAAAGTTCCTTGTTCTTTTGTTTAATTTTACCATATTTACACTGATATAGCCTTGATGTTTGATCTTACATTATATACTTATTCTACTGTTCTCATAAATATTTGCCAAATAGTGAAGTCTGAGATGATGAAAGGAAGTAATCTTTTAAAAATCTTGTTTAAACTAATGTAAAATTTAATCCTTGTCTTTATGTAGGTTTCATGTAGTTTTAACTACCATCTTTAACAAAGGTTTTCATTTAACTGCATTGATAAAAACAACACTGTGATAAAACTGTGAGACAACTTTACTGTTATATTACAAACATATTTTCAACGTGTCAGGAATGTTTTTAGTGATTTTTAGTCATGCTTCTGTGGTGGTCACTCTTCGCACAACTTAATCAATTACTGTTCTACATAATTTATATAGAAACATAAATAAATGTTAAATAATTTATATAGTGAAACAAATAAATGTTAAACAATTTATATAGTGAAACATATAAATAATTGTTAAATAAATTTATAGTGAAACATGAATAAATATATGTGTGTTGCGGAGTCTTAAACCTTTTCAACAATGCATATATATAATGTGATAAACCTCCATGCGTCCTGTGAATGGACAGTTACAGTAATACAGGGATATAGATTTTTTTATGTGTACTCTTGTCATAAATTAATCATTTATTGTTCTTACGTGATTTATATTATAAAGCACAAGGCAAAAAATATAATCTTGGAGCTTTCCAATGATATACAGTTTGTCAAGTTTTCCTAAATAAAGTAGATAGGATGTAAATGTGTAATAACAAATAGGCCCACTAGGGGGCCGGTGACGTTTTACACATTTTTCGCTACGTAATTTCATTTGCAAACGGGTGGTGAGATGAAAGTAGGTGCTTAGAGCTTTTAAGTGATATATCGTTTCTATGGGTTTAGCCTCAGCTAATCTTGTCATAAACAATTTATATTCTTATATTTTGACACATAGGGTCCTTGTGATGTAATTTCCTGTATGGATTGCATATAAATTGTATGATTTGTGTTTTGATTGTATGAGTAGATCCAGGGCCTAAATGAGTGTCACATCATCAGCCCAATTCCAGATACTTGTGAATGTTGCATTAGGGTAACAGCAGAACAGTGTGGCATGACTTTTATCCAGTTCCTTCATCTTCACTTATTTGTCTGCAGTCTGGAGACACGCCTCCATCTCTAAAGCCCTGGAGCTTTAGTTCAGCCGTTGAGGTGGTTCAGCAGCCCCAGGTCGTCTTCCTCCAGCCCATGGTCCCTCAGAGAACTGCCTCTGTGTCAAAGGCACCACCTTCTAAACGCCGTCGACACAAAAAGTACCTCCCTATCCTTAAATCCTACCCCAAAATTGCCCCTCACCCTGGGGACAGTCCACATCAGGGGGGCAACAGCAGCAGATCCTTATCCAGCTCTGGTACCTCCACGAAGAGTTTGTCTTCCTCTCAGCTAGATTGTGGTCAAAAAGACAAGCATTGCAGCTCGCAGCCCACCACATCCTCCAACACACCAGCTGTGGTGACATCATCCAGCACCCCTGCAGTGCCTGCCGTTCCTCACAACACATCCACTGACTCAGATGCTAGCAGCTCAGTTCACAGTGAACGACAGGTGGCCGAGAGACCAGAACCCACAGACAACCATCACAACGCAATCCAGATGTTGACACCTAATTCATGCACCATTTCTGCCAGCGACAGGGACAACAAGTTAAAGCGATTCTGCAACACCTACAATATTCTGAGTAAGTCAGGCCTGCTGGACATCACGCTGCGAACAAAAGAGTTAATTCGCCAAAACCGCCGGACGCAGACAGAGCTGGAGCGACTGCGTGAACACACCAACCTGTTCACGCAGGCTGTGCAGACAGGGGATTCTGGAATCTGGAGTAAGCTGCAGATGAGCATGCTGGAGGACAACAGAGGCAGAACAGATCATCACGAGGAGTCACAGATACTGCGCTGATGTGACCCACATGAATGAAAACATATGACTGGCAGCTGAAATGATGTCCGTTCCCATCATGCAGCAAAGAACATCATGCACCTTTATGATCTTTTTCTATACATGTTAAAACTATTATTCTTGCCACGTTTTCTGAATTAAATATATCCTATAGGTGCAGACCTGGTCAAAGCAACAGAGTCAGAATTAGGAAATGGTTAGATGTGTAGTT
The DNA here is from genome assembly GCA_036877575.1 of Botia almorhae. Lineage (NCBI taxonomy): Eukaryota > Metazoa > Chordata > Actinopteri > Cypriniformes > Botiidae > Botia > Botia almorhae. The sequence continues at coordinate 4,251 of JAZGTJ010012182.1, forward strand.
GTCTGCGGTAAGAATCTGTGTTCATGTGTGTTCATTCTCATCCTTCTGCCTTAAACCTGAGTACAGAAGCTGTTCCCACTCAATACCTGTTACTGATATTTGAAGGTGAACCTAAACCAGAAGCACAAATATTAGGCCTCATTTATAAAAAGAGGAGTGAAGTTTGCTGCAAATCATTTGTAAAACTGTTCTGTTAAGTCACTGTATTCTTTTGATGCATGCGTTTATGCAAGAAATGATTTTGCACAACAACTGACTCCAAAACCCAGTGCGATTCCTACAGTTGTTCACTTGTAATGTGACACTGAACTCTACTTTTGGCCAAACCACAAAGCAATGATGATTATTAATCACAAATGAATCTTAGATATTCTGTGAAATGTAAGACAAACTTGCAATCTCATGTTCTGTTTTTTTTCACCAGTTTATGATGCTGCATTTTTTTGTGTTTAATTACTGTATAAAAGTAAATCTCACAAAACATCTCACAATCCAAATACTAATGTGATATTGCTTTCATGACAGTTTGGCACATTTTACCCCAAATACTTGTTCTTGTAATGCAAATAAATCCACTTACATTAACATTAATGTAATGCAACGTTGTACTTTGCTGTTTTTCGACAGTGAAACAGATACTGCCCTGATTTGTACATATTTTCAGTAATATTTAATTGTTTACCGTTTAATTCTGTACAAAATTAATTTTAATTTACATTTGAGACATTTTGGGGTGAATTGTGACTGACTGTCAAGAGATTTTCTCAGATATTATTGAAAAGGCAAAAATGAGTCTTGTTCTGTTGCTATAGATGAAGGGGCTGGTGTTTATGTGTTAATGTGGGCTTGGATCTCGTCTGTCGAGACCTTTTCTTATCTGAACACTGAATTATTTCCGTTCTCTGCTCTAGCAGCATCATCTTGCCTTACACACTGACTGTGAGATTTCAGAGAATCAGACAAATCTCTGTGGCAGCTTTATCTCATAACCACTGCGTTACTGAAACATTGAGTTCATGCTTCATTAATGTTCTTCTGACATTTAGAGGTCATTTAAAATAGAATAAACTCATGTTCGTTTACTTCGCACCTTCCTGATGTTATTGGATCAACTGAGAGTCACGTTTGCAGTGGGGTCCTAAATCTGAGATTACAAAGAAGTTCCTTTTACTCTTAGGAATGATTCGTCTTTTTTTTATGATAAAACTCGAAGAAGTATTTAGGATTGTACATTTCTAGTTCAAATAAGCAAATGTAACCTGCGCTGGCAATTAGTCAGAGTTCTTGTCATTTTTTACATTGTCCATTAAAAAACTTTAAAACTATGTGATTTGTTGGAATCGAACAGAAAAATAAATGAACTACAATGAAATGAATGGTGTCTGAAGCACCAGTAATCTAGAGAGTGGCAAAACTCAAAAGCACATTTTGCATGGATTATTAAAAAAAGAGCAAAGACCAAAACCCGTTTTCACCCGTTTTGTCATTCCGACTCATTTTAGCAGCACAAGTAACAAATATGTGCCACTGAGATTGTCAACTTGCTTTTATCATGTTTTAATCTCTGCAGCTGAAGTGTTATACAAAAACAACTGCAGTTTGTATTGATCAATGTTATATACTTATATATCAGACTTCTGGACCCTGCTGTAGGTGTACATGTTCATGGACAGACGTGCTTTTATACAACACTACAGAGTGGGAAGTGTGTGCCTTGATAAAACCTGCAGGTGTGTCCTTGGTATTTTCTGTCAGTTTTCTCTTGTTTGCATTGATGGCAGTTTAGACTCTCTGATGTACCAAGGAAAACACACGGAACAAAATTTCTAGCCTGGTAGATAGCCTGGATAATGCATTTTGGTTACATTTTGGTGTTCAAAATTACAAGATGGCTGTTTTTGTTACTAACTGCAGCTAATTTGCAGGTTTTTCCTGGATCTACCTACTTAGTTCAACATCGTGCAGAAGTTGCAAGAATTACATATTGTTGAAACAGGTTCTTGTATCTTTATTTTTTAAAATTTCAAAGCTCAAAGGGCTTAAGTTGATCTTATTCTAACCTGTTATTCTGTTTGAAATCAGTTTGTAAGTAGTATAATCTAACTCAAGCAGCAGCATTGTCTTGATGGTTCTTTTATTACTGATATTTTAAATCATGTCTTTTGTATGTAAAATAATAATATGCTGTTTTGTCTATAAACCATTGAAACCCTTTTCAAAACTTGAACTTGTACCTGAATATAATCATAAACACTGTTTGCTAGGACACATACACATTCTCTGTGTAGAATGAGCTGGACTGTGAACGGACTTCTTGTGTTAGAAAATCTTCTATCCTGTGTGTGGTTTTATAGGAATAAAGCATTAGATGCACTTATAAACATATATACCAACATATGCTCGATAATAACTGCAAAGGTCATAAAATGAATCTAAAAACCAAGATATCATCTGTACAGAACCAAAGCTTTGACTAAACAGAATATTTAATGTTGTTTCCTTTTTCTTGATGTCCCACTTATTCCGTTTTTAATGGTATTAAAACTACACAGACAAATGTTTTCATGTCATAAAGTTATTTAAAAACGGTTTAAATGTTCACTGTGTCCATTACAGACTCATTGTGTATCAAGGTCAACACAAACATAGATCATTCATAGACATTTTGTACTTGTTATTGCAGTTATAAATATCAGAAATGTCTATGTTTGAGATCAATATAAGTCCTTCTATTGGTCAACAATGTAATTTGCATTTTGCAGAATCTTCATTAAGTCCAAAAGTTTTACAAATAAAGACCTTGAAAGTTTAAATAAAAGAATATTCAGTTAAACAATGCAAAATAATGTATTAATACGTAAAAATGTTATAATGATGATCATTATTGTTAATATTACAGCAGGCCATAACTTAGTGTAAGTTAATGAACTATAGTAGCTTACCAAATGAGAACTCGATGTGTCACGTGGCTTCAGATTAATGCCCTGCAGTAGTTTTGACCCGGAAGTGCATGTGGTTGTGTCTTTATGTTTGTTTATGTCACATCAGCGACTTCAGCACCTCGTGATGAAGGTAAATTAAGTTTATCAAGGTGAAGTTTAATCACTATTATTTGTCTGAGATCTTTGAGATGATTCACGGAGCATCACGATGATGATTTCAGCTCCTGCTAACGGTGGCTAATGTTATCTGCGTAATTAAATGATTAATGTAAACGGAGATGACGTGACGTTTTGTTACAGTCGCCTGGAAATTTCAATGATGTTAACATGTTAACTGTACAGACTGCTATCTTGTATTTGTGTAAGTTTCCTCTGTTTATATTTTTATAGGCGAAAACAAACAAAGGTTTACATTGTAATGAAATCTCTTTGTGAATGCATTTATACAGCCTGAATCTTTTGCACATGCTGTGTGTATTAAACTGTACTAAAATGTATATTCTGCATGAACAATCATATTATTGTTATGAATTAGGTGTGCAACGGCAGGTGATGATTGAAATCGTCCAGCTCTGACACAGACAGACACATGAGCGCACGTGAACGGGGTCAGTCTGAGATCTGAAACATTCAGTCAGGTGATAATGAATCTTACCGCCGTGTAGTTGTTCTGTATTTGTATATCTTCTCTCTGCTGACCTCAGATCAGATCACCTCACACTGAATCCATGCTTTCTGATGAACTGGACTCCAAACCAGAGGTATTACTGAACAGTTTTCATCGACCAGAACTTTCATTAATAAGCAATACTAATCTGAAGTGTCTGATAAATCTATTTACATTGATGCATTTGTCAGACCCAATGAAACATATACTGGTGTAAACCTGATTTAGTAGAAAATTGTGTAAAATATGGGTCAATCTGATTACTCTCTTTACTATTTGATACTGTTTTATTTTTATTTATTATGTTGGTTTTTTCCATAAAGCTGCTGGTTGAGTTTGTTCAGAACGCCTCCATCCCATTGGGCCAAAGTCTGGAGGAGTCGGAGAGCAAACCGTCCTGTGTCCCCCTGCTCCCCCCCCCACTGCAGCTGCCAGGTGAATGTCTTAGCCTGAATTTAGGTTGCCATGTCAATAATCTGATATTTTTTGAAACACAGTCATGTGAAGTGCTGTTTTCATGTGAAACTCTGCTTTGGTTTATGTGAATCAGAGAGCTCTCTTAGCCATGCTGCCCCCCCGTCACTGTCTGAGTTTGAACCGGAGCGAAGTGCTCTGGTGGTCCAGCTGCAGTCTCCATCCCCTCCAGAGCCAAACCCACCATCTATCCTACAAGACCTCCAGAGTCACGACAGCACGTCCTACATCCTGCTTAACCTGGCCAAAGGTCAAAACAACATTTCAATCGAACAATGCCAAGAGCATCTTACACACTGTGATACATGAATAATAATGTGAAGGGAATTAATAAAAGCCACACATTTAATAATAAAAGAACACATTTATAGTGGATTATATTATTAGTTACACAGTAATAAAAGATGTCTGCATTTTTACAAGCATTTTATAAAAAGCAACTTTTAAGTGTATTGTTTGCATTAATTCTCTTTATATAGCAAACGTTTATTCTCAAGTGTAGCACAAAACAACACTGACAGTGTCAATGCATAAACATTCTTGTAATGAAGCAGTAGTTGATAAACACGTTGTGTGTGTCTGTGCGTGGGTTTGAATATGTGGTTTACGAGGACAAATGTGTATAATGACATGTATACCAATGTAAACATGGTTTATTGGGACACTTCTTGTGTCCTTATAAAACAAATCGCTTTAAAAAACATAATAAATGCATATTTTTTGTTAATTAAAAATGCCAAAAGTTTTCTGTGAGGGTGAGGGGATAGAATATACAGTCTGTACAGTATAAAAACCATTACGTTTTTGGGAGTCCTCATAAACCACATATAACGTGTGTGTGTGTTTGCACAGGATTGGCAACACCGACCGAGCCTCTGGTGTTTGTGCAGGACGATGTTGATGAGGCAGAGGAGGAGATTTCAGCAGGCGACTGCGCAGACGCTAGTGCACCGTGGTACCTGCGTGTGCAGGAGCTGGCACACGACAGCCTAATTGCAGCCACGCGGGCGCAGCTGGCAAAGGATGCAAGATCCAGCAGTAACAGTAAGAACGTGAACGCCGCACAGCATGATTTGTGGCAAGATTTTATTTCTGTTTTACTTTTACTGTTTGCAAAACTGAATGACAAATTCAGTGACTAGTTTCTCAAAGATGTAATTACTGAGGGTTGTGTAATTACTGAAGTTGAAAGTCACTAATTAGATGAATATGTGTGAAGATCTACACCCTCATTTTCTCACCTTCACGTCTCACTCTGTTGTTGCCAAGCTGACCACAATCACAGCTGTCAGTCACATAGGCCAAAAAAAGAGCCGCTGTCTCGAGCCAATCGCACAGTGTCTGAAAAAACCCACAGATGTCCGTATGAGAACTGCCACAGAACCTTCACCTGGCCCGCCCACCTAAAATATCACCTGAAAACACACAGGTACCACTGTTTATATATTACTGTTATTACAATGAATCACCAGTCAAGATAATTTCATGGTTTATGAGTACATCACACAGAATTATGACTACAGTTAAACTTAAAACAAATCTCGCGTAATAAAATTTTAATGATTAAATGAAAAAATTGCAATGAGAAGAATGACAATATAGTATTTAAACTGTAAACTGCTGCTTCGTTATGATAGTATTTTACTGTGTTGCCGTGGTAACGCTTCCTCCAGCCTGGGTGTTATTTGTGTGTCAGGAATGATCGCATGTTCCGCTGCGGAGCTGAAGGTTGTGGAAAGAGTTTCTATGTTCTGCAGAGACTGCAGGTCCACATGAGAACCCACAACGGAGAGAAACCCTTCATCTGCACTGAGAGAAACTGTGGCAAGAAGTTCACCACTGCTGGAAACCTGAAGAACCACAAACGCACTCACACAGGTCAGAGATTTACCTGTCCTTTAGTGTTAATCCTTTAACACTTCATATATCTGAAATATAGTATCAGTGCATGCTTGTAATAAAGAAACTATTAGATATCTGCTTCCTGACAACAATAAAAAACGATTCACTGATTGATATTGTTAAATCATTAATACAGTGACAAACTGGGTGTGTGTTTTGAAGGGGAGAAGCCGTTCCTGTGTGAGGTGGAAAACTGTGGCCGCTGTTTCGCTGAATACTCCAGCCTTCGCAAACACATGCTTGTGCATTCCGGTAAGATGCTGGTGTATATCGACAAATATCGACAAATTGTATTCATAGTAACAATTTGGTTATTTTTTATTTGACCATTAAGTGTCATCGGATTAGTTTCACAATCTTCTGTCAACCTTTTAAAGATGTTTCTGATATAAACTGTTTGTGTTGTGACAATGTTCAGGGAATTATTTATGTTCATATGTAGAAAAAATACATGTTGGTAAATGTTGCTGTTTATTATATTGTTTGGTTGTATGTCAGGTGAAAAACCGCACGTTTGCTCTATATGTGGGAAAACATTTTCTCAGAGTGGCAGTCGTAACGTTCACATGAAGAAGAGACACAGTGAGGACAACAGAGACGCTGGTAACACGTTTAAACAAGCCAACATTGATTCATTCATCATGTGCAGATGTCACCGTTTACATGACGTGTCTGTTAAACCATGACAATCACATAAACATCCACAGTGTAACCAGTCAATGCGTGACGAATCACACAAACATCAACACACCGTTCCCTCCTAAACTACCTGCCCAACAGTAATATGGGAATATGCAACAATACGTTTTAGCTGGTCAGTTGTGCTCTTTTGTTATTGTTTAATGCATCTAATTATAATCTCAGGGAAAGCAATGTAATAGTCCACATAATTTTCCCTTATCACACTGTAAATGGAAGGTCAGGTTGAGTGTATTGCATTGTGGGATACAATATTCAAGAGCATTCGCTGTTTGTGTGTGCGGGTGTGATTGACAGGTGAAGCACTCACTCACAGCAGTCTGCTGGAGGTGGATGGCAGCAGTGAATCTGTAGTAAACATGACCACAGTGGAGCCCATGAATTTAAACCATGAGATGTTGAGAACACAAGGTAGTTCATCCACGTTTGTTTCTGTAGTGTAATTCAATCCAAAACTATTAAAACCATCTAAAACAAAATGTTTGTTTCAGGTCCCTCTGAGCCAGTCGTCGTCCTATCGCCCCCTGATGAGCTGGTCACTATGACAACAGGACATACTTACAGTGATGTGGTAACACTGTTGTGACTGTTTGTTTTTGTAAATAAAGAATTTTAGGGAAAATCTTTGTTGGTCATTTATTGGTCTAAAGTTTTCCATCATCACAGAATCAGTGTTGGATGAAACAAAAAACAGCTGAAATACGCCGATATGGAGCTCAGACTGTGGTAAAAGTCATTGAGATCTGTCCAAGTACTGCATTCATTTACTATGAATGTTTAGCGTTCCTGCAGGGCTGACGCGTGACCCTGTGCTGCATGTAACTAGAAAACATTTTTTTTTTGTTTGCAGCTGTTAAACTGACATTCTTGCAAAGCTCAGCATCATGTTCATTCACAAGCATCATTTGTGTAAATTGCACAGCCAAAGTGCAATTCTTATGTTTATTAAGTTGGTTTATTTTTATTTCCTTATAGTCATTACTGAACTATACTTAAACAGTTCAAAATTAAGATTTCTGACTCCCAACCAAATAAACCAATTTAACGTCTTGTTACAGTTATAAGATCTTTTGTACTACAGTTATATTGTTTTTATAGCTTTCTAATTCTTGTTGATTCTTGGGAAGCTTTAGGAAAAACTTGCTATTTTTATGGTTTGCTATTTTCTTGCTAATAAAATGATAGCTTATGTGTTTCTTAAAAGTTTGTTTTATACAGACCCATTATTTTTCATCCCAAAATTGAAACACTAAACTAACACTGTTTTTGAAGATTTTGGCATTGTAACAATGACACACAAGCACATACTTAAATAGGGCTGTAATATTTTTTGTACAGTTTTTATTACAGTATGCAATACAGTAAACAATGAAAATAATTGAGTAATAAACTTTATGACAAACATTCATGAACATTATGAAGTATTACATCAATGATCATTTAGGGAAAATAAAAAACTGATCTTCTGCAGGTTCTATATGAGGTTTCTAAAGATTCTACACGTTTTCCTGAGGTTTAGTTCAGGTAAAGCTGCTCAAATATGAACAGAAGTAACTGTGAATCTGAGATTTTGTCATAGATGTTTCTCAGTAAATCTTGAATTTCTGGAAGTGGTTAATTGCAGCTCCTAAAGCCCAGCTGGTTTCCACATTATTCAACTTCTTGGTGAGCTGTGAGAAAGTGAGAGGATTTCATTAGTACAGTTTACATTTGTGCTAGTTCATAGTTCATCTGTCAGAAATGCAATTTAATTCAACTTTATTTATATAGCGCTTTTCACAAAAGGACATTGTAACAAAGCAGCTTACATGTATGATAAATGTACACAGCTCACAAAGACAGACATACAGACAAAGACACAGACAGACAGACAGACACACAGACAAAGAGAAACAGGTAGGAGAAACAGGTGATATTATGCATGTTATACAATCATTTAAGGGGTATGAATAGATAGTATGAGAAATTCCAGAAACCACCCGTACCTCCAGAATGGTGCTTTCATTAAAACCAAATCCGTCTGTGAGCAGACAGATTATGTATGTGAGATCCATACACAGGAAAGGATCGACTGCATTCAGTCTAGATGATTTGTTGCACACTAAACAAAACACTTCATTATGGCATGTCAGTTACAGTTATGAGTCACAGGTCATAAATCACATCATATGACTCACACTCCTGTGCTCGTCTCCTGATGTTCTGGATGCTCACAGCTCCACCTTTAACTTCATCTGTGATGTGTGAGAGTCACAGATCAGTGTGTCTGTATCACACCAGTGTTCAATGTGCTGTGACTGTGTGACCCTCACTACAGGAAATTCACTGTAAAACTTACTTTTTTTGCTTTCATAAAGCATATAATGTTCAATTAAATATTAATGACCTCACATTAATAAATATTAATTATACTGGTTAAACCTTGAATTTATTAATAACCAGGATTGTTGGCTGTAAGCTTGATGTATTAATAGACAATAAAAATGATGTTCTCTTTATATAAGATCATTGACATTTAAAACATCAGCAGAAATAAAACAACAGAGAAAGTGAGAGATCTTACCGATGAGACCGGCTTCCACAGCATGATCAAAATAATAAGAGAAGGCGAAGAACGTGGAGCTGTTCTTCAACTCAAATGGCTGTTGAATTCTCCCCTTCACAACCTTCAGCATCTCCTGATAACAGCTCTGATATGCTGCTTCCCCTGAAGAATGTCACAGAACATCAGGACAGAAGTCTGATGAGTTGATTTTAGTGCTGCTGCTGATGACGGATCTCCTGAAATCAGAACTTCAGTAATCAAACACATTCATCTTTACCTGCTGTGACGCCGCTGACGTGGTAAGTTACACCTCCGAAACTAAAATCTCCTGTGAAGTTACTGGGTAAACAAGAGCTTCTGAAAATCTTCCGTTGCAAATCTACAGCACAAACATGAACACATTGATGAACATGCACACTGAACCCTGAAAACTGCACGCTAGACAATGAACACTAAATGCTAAACCCTGGACATTGTTCCTACACATTGGACACTGAGCCCTAATTACTGAATGCTGAGCTTTAAATACTGAAAGCTAAACACTGGAAGCTGGACATTGAACCCTGAGAACTGGACACGGATTGCTGGACCCTAAACCCCGGAACACTGAACGTTGAATAGTGGACACTGAATGAACATAACATCAGTATTCATGCATTAGTAAAATGACTCATCACCTTCTGTGCCCAAAGCGCCAAGAGCTGACAGCTGAGCAGCTTTGATTCCATTTCCAAGGTAACTGTGAAGAAGGAGAAATGATCTGTAGACAGAACACCTCACATTTCTAAACAAACTCTATAGTGCCACACTGCTGCTGTGTACCTGTGTGTATAGAGCAGGTACGTTGAGTTGAACAGGTGGAATCTTGCGATATGATCTGCAGGTGTGTTTTCAAGAGATTTCTGATGAGATGCAGATGACAGAAACATCACAAAACACAACATGGACTGTGTTTCAGCACAAGTTCCATGACATTTAACCTTCAGGGTTTGGTGTTTTTTTTTAAATCACTGACAAATCACAACACCATTAGTAAACGATTCAAATGAGACAAGCACACTGACCTGTGACTTGGGAAGGAAAGTGATTTGAGTTGAACCTCCACCCAAGTCCAGAATTCCCACTGTCTTCTGTGTGTTGGAGGAAAGATGACCTAAAAAGGAAACAAAAAACTGAAGCTCTACACATGTTCACTACTAAAGGTCAAAAACAAGGCTGAAGATGAAGGCAAATCTAGCATAAAATATTAACTAGTCTTCCATCAGCGGATTGTGTCACATTTAATGCATGACGTTTATTGTATTGACTTTTGTTCAGGACATTGCCTTATTACATTCAATCTAAAATCAAAACCAAGTCTAAATATTTAACACATGCACATGCCGTTTTGGAAAACATTCATTAATGCACATTATTTCAAAAAACCATTGTCTTCAAAATTCATGACTTTCCTTTTTGGTTGATGTCACTAACCCCTCCCCTCTGTTTCCCACTGTCTCAGTCCAGTCGCGCTCTGCAGTCTTATCTTATATTCAATTCGTAGTAAAATGGGTTTCAAATGGGTTTAGAGAAAAACAATCTCTCACCTGTCAGAAAGTTGACTGTAACCCACGCTAGAACACCTGTGAAGAAAGCTGAACCTTAGCAAATAAGATACGAGCATTACAACATTTATAATAACCAATAATAATAAGCCACAATAATAACTAGCTATGTACAATTGCTGAGGAAATTGTGAGGTGTGCTTGCTGTGGCAAAAAATACAAAAAACTTAAACAAAAAATAAGTTTGTGTAATGTTCCGGAGTAGACATATGTCTTATTCATGATATGCAGTTGCTAGGGTGCTCTTAATGGTTGCTAGGGTGTAAACAGACAGTCTGACAGACAGACAGACATAGCAACCCAATGCATCTCATCACCTTGTATTTTCATTTTACTTCAGATGAAAGAAAACAAATGATTATCTTTTAATGCTCTTAATGTTATAAACAGCTGCTATGCTAATTATTCTGTTTTCTCAGGATATCAGTCCTGGGGGAGCTTTAGATTACACCCGCACCAGTATGGATCCAGCATCTTCAGATGACTACAGATGATCCAGCAATGTTTACAGATTTAAGATCGTATACATACACAATATTAGCCAACAATTTACTCTGATCTGCAATTCTTAAATCACTAGAAATAACAGTTTTCTGACAATGTACATTCTGTTGCATTTCTGTAAAGTATCTTTAATGCAAATTGTATTATAAAAAGCGCTATACAAATAAATGTGAATTAAACTGAATAGATAGTAATAAGGGGTTTTGCCTTTGGAAAGCACCATTAATAATAATAAAAATAACCACAATAATTAAACTGCTAATATTTTGCAATATAGTTAAACTGAATGCTGGATGTTTTTTGGCACAGACTCATAAAAAGCATATTAACTCATATACAGTACACACACCCATATGGAGAATATAGACTCATGTATAGTATACACACCCATATGGAGAATATTGACTCATATACAGTATACACACCCATATGGAGAATATTGACTCATATACAGTATACACACCCATATGGAGAATATAGACTCATGTATAGTATACACACCCATATGGAGAATATT